>JABASC010000197.1:0-54685 GCA_019776185.1 Plutomurus gul
CATAATGTATACGTACAGTCAACAGTTAACTTTTTTTCAGAAAAATATGAACAATGAATTCAAATATTCTGAATAATAAAATGATCATGATCAAATGAAAAACATTTTTGCTTAAGGAAAGTGCATACAAAATGGAATTTTCTGATTTCGAAGTACACTCAACCATTCGGCTTTTTTGCCCTACACAAGGGGTCCCAGCCAATCAAATCTATTGCAATTTGGTGAGCGTGTCACACGGAGTTTGAAAGACAGGAGATTGAAAATTTGCCCAGAGGTCAGTTGATGCAGACAGCCGAATCATCAATCGGAATTCGGAACATCAGTAATAATCAGTGACACTCGTGGGATTACTATACAGGAATTGTGCATTCCGATTCCGAATAAACTCTGCTACCATTATAGATCTCTAGTCCCTAGTCTGCTCCTGCCTGCTTCCATATAGGCTCTCAAAGTAAGCAAAAGGTACTTCACAATCACAACTTCACATAAGGATTTCTTACTACGTCTTTGGAAACTTTATTATAATTGATGGTAAATGCCAATCTTTTCTCTTCCCCGAGGGTAAAATATTCCTTTAAATAGTTCTATCTCAAAATCATTGCCCTCGCAAAAGACCAATGATTCGTCAAAAACTTGCCATTTACTATCACCTATAAATTATAGTTTTAATCGTCAAACATCAAAATGAATATCTCGATTCGATCACCCTGTATGTAGCATAGCATAAATCATTTAAAACAAGAATCCGAGGTAGAAGCCATTCAATGCTGAAACCTTCAAACCCGCTGTTTAATTGATAGATACGTTACAACAACAATTTCAATGTGGTCATTGAGGTCTTTACTGTCTCTACTTTAATATTCTACTTTATTTAATTATTTTAGGCTTTATTAATTTATAGTTTAATAGTTATACTATACTATACTATACCAAAAACTCGGTGCAGTTCTGCAGTTGCTATCTGTCCGTGTGGGTCGTTCGTCGTTCCTGTTCCGTTCGTGAGCTGCTACAATTATTTTCAATTTTAGAGGGTTTATTTTCCAATCCTATGTCTGGGCATGGTCTGGGCGGCAAATCACTTCTCCAATGTGCTTTCTTGCTTTTCTTCACATTATAAATAGTTCACATTTTCACACTGACTGAAGTGTGATGTGGTGAAAGTGACACAATTTTGATATTTGGTAGTAAGTACTTCTTGTCACCGTGTCAGTGAAATTTAATTAATGTGAAAGGTTAAAATTGGGTGCTTCGGCCTAGCTTCCGGTTTTAATCAGGTGGAAGTTACTGAAAAAAAGTACTAATTATAACTTCCTTAGTATTATTATAGAAGATAATTTTTGTAATGTACATTTAAGGCACTCATGTAAATGTTTATATTAACAATAATTTTTAATTCAAAGGCATAAACAATAAATGGAGGGACCATCTCGGGGTGCCAATGGAAGAAGAGGAGGTGGTGGTAGAAGCCGAAGACCATGGAAATATATGTATTCGCGTAAACAAGGGAATTCTAAATCAAATGAACAATCAACTCGTAAAGAAGGTGAAAACGCGGAAGATGTTGGGGACAACTGCAGAGGTATTAATATTAATGCTAGACGACGAGGGCGGACCAGGAACATAAATTCGTCTAGGGAATCGGAAGCACTGCGAGACCCACACTCAGAGAGAGAAAACGAGAACGAACACAATTCTAACGAAAATAATGGTGATCAAACAAAACGAAGGAAGTCGACTACTAACAATATAAGAAATCACATAATCAAGCAATGGGAGACGAAAATTCCAGGTTATCTCTTGTACAATTCCAAGTCTCCTCCCAAAATCCCCGACTATGAAGAAAAATTCAACGCTGCATTCGAATTTTTACTGTCTAATGGATTCTCTAATAAAAGCAAAGTTGTGGAGATTGAGGAAAATGAGTATTTCGATGTTATGTACGAGCTGGTTGTTCAATGTAGCACCTTCAATAAAAAGTGGCTAAATTTTTCAGTCGAGTTGCACAACGACCCCGAAGAAGTTTTAAACATTTGGGGCTTGGCAATGTATAAGGTTAGGTTGTAACCAAAAGCAATTTTGGATTTGAGGTTATCCATTTTCAGTTATTGTATTATTTCAGAGTAGTTAAATACACATTGATATTATTTTTTGTAGATAGTGCAAAGTGTATTGAGCGAAGAGGATGGAACAAGTAATGGGAACTGCTCAAGTGATGAAGATAAAATCAAAAGCAGGACAGACATTCGTCGTATACAAGCTGGAATTATGAAATGTGAACCAGTAACTCCATTTTCACAGATAAAGTCATCTTTATTAGGTACTTTTATTTATTTAGGGAAACGTACTTTGGCCTTGGCCACACTTTCGTAAATAGAAACAACCAAGCATACTAATTTAAGTCTTTGAAATATGTTCTGATTTATGCATTAATTCCTAGGAAAGTTCGTGACAATCAGAGGCGCAGTGGTACGAACTGGAAATATTCATCCACTATGCACAAATATGACTTTTTTCTGTGCTAACTGTGACGCTACATTTTCTTTGGATCAACCAGGCGGAAGGTTCACCCTCCCCACGAGATGCGGTTTCAGTGATGAGTGTGGCAATGTAAACAACTTTGATCCTATTGTTGAGGGTGATACTACTAAATTAAAGGATTCTAGAAGAATTCGAATACAGGATATGCAGAGTTGTGATGTACGTATTTATAACAGTACAGTCTTTCTTAGCCAAGCTCTGTACATACTTAATATAATTGTAGAGACATACAAATTTAAATTCAAATAATATAATTGTATTTAAAACAGATTGAAAGAGGGTCTGTGCCAAGAACGATTGACTGTGAATTATTAAGCAGTTTGGTAAATATTTGCACAGCAGGAAACGCAGTGACAATAACTGGTATTGTCAAGGTGCACCAAACGTTAACGTTAATAATTACTTGTAAACGATGTCACACATCAACTGAAGCTCTTGCTTTGAAGCGATTTCATAATATTAACATTGCTGTTTATTTTTCAAGATGAACAAAGAAATCATCCATGGAAGTGAGCAGTCTCTTCACAGTTTGTACATTGAAGTAGTAGCCATTAGGAATCATAAAGACTCGGAACGCACGATGGGGGGTCATTGGTTTAGCTTTAGCAACAAAGATTACTATTTAATTAAGGTATTAAGGCTCTAAATAGTTTTGTAACATAAATACATAAAACGTTGCAATAACTCCCAATAATTACAATAAACTCTAATACATGTTCTTGTTCTGCCATGAAATTTTATTATAGGAGATTCATGATACTGAGAATCTATTTCGTCTTTTAATTGCGTCAATCTGCCCTAGCATATATGGACATGAGCTAGTTAAGGCGGGACTGCTTCTGTGCTTGTTTGGTGGTACTCCACACGATGATCAACTAATTTCACGGCGAAGTGATATTAACATGCTCATGGTAGGGGACCCTGGCATTGGAAAATCTCAAATGTTAAAGGTTGTCACCGAAATTTCTCCTCGAGGTTTGTTCATTAATTTGATGGTTGTTTTTACCGTTAGTGTATGTGATATTTGTATACAGTTGCAACACTAATGTGTATTATGGATACATTTCAGGTGTATACGTTTGTGGAACTGGAAGTACCATAGCGGGATTGACAGTAACATTGGTTAAAGATGGGGACGATTATTCTTTAGAAGCTGGAGCTTTGGTGATGGCTGATAAGGGCTGCTGTTGTATTGACGAGTTTGACAAAATGCAAAATCAACATAGTGTAATTCTTGAATAGATAATGATTGTTGATGCGCGAGGCATACATGATGAAATCTTCCAACTTTTTATTCACAGGCTTCCGATAACATAATACTGTTTAGCAGGGGCAGATCTGATTACACAACACGCTTGACTTAGGCGTAACTCCCCCACGCCTGCTGTTCAGTTTTGATATAAAGTTATCCAGAGTTCATCAATTAAAAGTATAAGATTTTATTGTGTATACCTCGTATACATATAAGGCGTATCAACGACCTTCCATTCAAAACCTCTTTCCGAGGTTGGAAAAGTCTGAAAAATTAATTTCAATTTCGTGTTACGTATGTATAATATGCCCGCAACAAAAAACGTACTATTACTATTTTTGAGACAGGCGTTATTGGAAGCAATGGAGCAACAGAGTATCAGTATTGCAAAGTCCGGTGTCTTTAGAACACTCCCCGCTAGGGCAACTGTTATTGCAGCCGCAAATCCAGTCGGAGGGCATTACGATAAAACGAAAACTCTCACAGAAAATATAAAGATAAATGCACCATTAATGTCTCGTTTTGATTTGATATTTATTCTTTTAGACAAGCCTGATCAGGTAATTCCATTAATACGCATAATAATTACTATTTGAAGATTTTACTATAAATATGATTTTTACAGGAATTTGACAAAAGAGTGGTAGAGCATGTCATGGGTGTCGACAAGAGCAAAGTTTGTTCAAATCAAATATCACCCAATTTTTCAAATATCACTCTCGTCGAAAATGATTTGGGATATAAACCTCTAATGTATGCTATTGAATTTTTAATTTTCCTACCAATATGAATAGTTAGACATATGATGTAAGCTAAAAAGCAAGCTGGCGAATCCTTCAGAATTACGGATGTTTATAGATGTTTTTTAAAGGAAACACTGCATGATGTATTTATTACTAGACTGTGCTACTGCAGTAAATGGCTACACAATAACGTACTAAAACGTAACACGTACTAGTACATGTTGGCTTCACCGTTCTGTCATTCACCTTTTTTGTAGGGAAAGAATTAAATTCAGCCCAAAGGAAAAAGTTGATTTAATACCTCACAATCTTCTCCGAAAATATATTGCGTACGCTAAGCAATATGTTAAGCCGAAACTATCGCCTGAAGCTGCAGCTATTTTAAAAGAGTACTATCTGAACTTAAGAGTCAAAAGTCAACTTATAGACTCTACACCTGTGACCACCCGACAGCTAGAATCATTAGTTCGCCTAACAGAGGTAAACACCATGCACTGTTTGAGCAAAAATTAAACTTGTTATGATAAATTCATTGTGTCATTATGTCTATTTCATAATTTATATTAATCATGCATATTGATGTATTGCAGGCCAGAGCCAAAGTGGAGCTGAGGGAATTGGCAACTGCAGAAGATGCTAAGGATGTTTTAGAGATTTTTGAATCTAGTCTGTGTAGTGCATTTGACGATGAAGTAGTGGCTATGTCTGCATTTTCTGAGTCTATTATTGTCAGTTCCACTGGCTCTAACAAATCGCAATCGAAAGCCAACGTAAGTACAATAATAAAATTTTAGTTAATTGCAGACAACATACGACGGTAACTTCGTTGCTTGAGTAGCGAATCGAACTACAGGTGTTGTGGTGATGTCGTGGTAAAAGGGTTCTACAGTATCTGTACTAGTAACTCACCTTACAGTCTAATCTATCTTTCTATGTAATTTCAGGCAAAGAAATTGGTTTCAACGTTGCAGCGGTACGCAGAACAGCAAAGTCAAAAGCTTTTTACTGTAGAGGAAATCCGGCAAATTTCTTCGGCTGTAGGTCTGCGGACAGTTGTTGATTCTCTTATTACCATTCTTAACAACCAAGGTTTCCTACTTAAAAAGGGTGGTAAAACGTACCAACTCCAGTCCATCGACTTTTAATGTAACTTTGTTATTATTTGTAAGCATGAGAGGGAATATCTTAAGTAGTATATGTAAATGAAAATAAAGTTAAATAATCAAATACAGATTGTATGACTCAAACCATTCCGAAACTGTGGTTATTTATGCTTTAATAATAAATGTATAAATTATTAGAAATATAAATAAACTGTACCATACCATTGACTGTGTACATACAACATAGGGAACAACTTTTGGTGCAAAGCTTCAATAGTTTCGATTCTGTGGCTGTGCTGTAATATTGTTTTGCCTGTGGATTGAATACATTTGATTTTTAAATCAAGAACCGTTTGCCAAGAAAGTTTAAATGTATTCTCTTTGGTGGCATCGGCATTTGTTAACTTTTTCACCTTGTTACCTTGTATGAATTATCGCTATAATTCATTGAATGTGATATTTACATGCGATGGCTCTTAAATGATAATATTCCGCCATGGTACGTGAAAGATGTTGCATGAAGTAGGTAAAGCTTTATTTTAACAAGTTGTAACAATCAACAACAAACAGTGTTCCAAAATTTCCAAATGTAGTTATTGAATTCTGACGAAATTCAGAAATAAACAGCTTGCATTTGTATATCATCTGAAATTTCAAATTGGCGTGAACTATGGGCTCTGCTGCCAGCGTAAACAGAATCCAATTGAAGTTTCCACCGGTGTCGCTGGTGTGCCACCAGTCACTGTAGTTGGTTGTTCCCCAGCGTCGCTCCGGAAGTGCACAATAAAAGGCTTCACAGTTGCTACAGAATATGAAAGACTATGTGATAATGTAATTATTTTATGTAGGGTCCTTGTCAATTTTTATCAACTCGAAAGCTAACATTAGACTACGCAAAACTGCATGCACAAGCACAGTTGTGACTTTAATTAAAACTGAAATACCACGGTGATCTTCATTCTGCAACATTTAAAGATAATTGTGGTACACTTACATCGTACAAAGGATGACGCCCCCGCAAAAGATATATCACAAAATCTGTCTGACCCCAGAGTGGCTGTTGTGGTGGTAGCAGGGGGTGGCTGTGGAAAGTTGATTCCTCCCATGATTATTAGGAAATCATTCAAAGGAGCCGTACAAGTTGGTGGTGTAGTAGCAGTGGCGATGTTTCCTCCCCCCATTATTTTGACATCATTGGGGTTACAAGCAAACCACTGTAATTAAGCGAAACTTATAATACTTCAATTATCCATTCTCTGTAGTGTTGAATCGTGCAACTACTTTTACTATTTATTTGCTACACTGCTATGTGAATGTTTCTCACATCTATAGATCTCATGCCGTCTTCCATTCTGATGCAAATTGAGTAGTCTTGATTAGCTAAATGAATCCCGCCATTAAAATTGAAGGACTGAACTTGACCTGACACTCCAGAGAAGTACTGCAGACAACCTACTGGAGCTGCATGAATGTGACCACAAAATAAATATAAAGAGGAACCACAAACATTACTTAGGATTAAGGTTGGGTCAATATAAGGTAATCATTTTAGTGATTAGAACAAATTAGGCATTCCTCCACTTAAGATTAGAACCATGTAAATTATTCACTTTAAAATGGTGAGACTACTCTGCTTGCAACACGTAATAATAATTATGTGTCATTAAAGCACACTTTACCTCTGTATACAGCATTGCATGAAATCATTTGAACTTCGATGTTCCATTCACGATCCTTTTTCACTGCATTACTATTCAATAGCAGATTCAGCGTGAGTGTATCACTAGACCCGAAGTCAATAAATACTATAAAAACAAATGAATTAATATTTTGAAGCGTGTATACGTATCATCGTGTACTACGCAGTGGCGGATCTAGGGGCGTTCTCCCCCTGAAAGGAATTTGAAAAGGTAAAAATAAATGCGAAACATGCCTAATTTCGCAATTATTATGTGAAACCCGCCAAAATTTTGCGGCACGCAACAGCCGCCATATAATGTGGTTCTTTGTGTATTAGTCCCGCCTCTCCTGAAAAATTTTCTAGATCCGCCATTCCTAAGAAGGTCACAACTCAACAGAATCACAATGTACATGTTCGTGGGCTCGTCGCACTCACACGGCTTGGGCCATCCTGAGGCCTACACTTCATTTTTTATGTGGTCAAATTTTGTATTTTGGGTTCTTCAAAATCGGATAACGTGGACCGACGGAAGGTATATACAAGCAACTAGGGGGAAGTCGATCGATTTAACTTTTTTGTGAGTATCTCCAGTCCAAGTTATCCTAAAGAACCCAAGTTCATTCAAAGCAGAATTAAATTCACCCAAGATGGAATTATCAAAATTTAGTTTTGTTCCATGGGAAAAATAAAAATGTTGGAAAAATGTTAATGGCGCAGGTCATTTGAATATGAACCCATAGTAGAAACCAATCGAGTCATTGTAATTCTGTTGGATGTTGCAGTGTACCCAGATTATCCCAAAAAATACCGGGAACTCGAGTGGTCAAGAGACTTACGATGTTGTCCGCCCATGTTTCCACACAGAGGAGGCACAGTTCCTCCGGATGAAGTAATCGCTAAAGAGTCAGTTTTGCAAGTACCAGCATCATTCATAGTTGTAGCAGGTGCACCGGTAGGAGGTGCCGTGGGGGCTTGTGGTGCATCGATATCAAATGCAATAAACTGTAGTCGCAACTGGCAAATATTGTTCAGTTTTCGAATTCGAACTTGGCACACATCGCTGCCCCCTGTCGGGGTGTATTTGCTGGGGTAGTTAGGATTTTGAAAATTCGTTGCATTGTGACGAATTATACCACCACAATTCGCCACGACTACAAAAATATATTTTACCGTAGAACCAAGCACATGCGACCGATTTTCGTATAAATATAAAAGTTCAGAATGAATGACATCAGAAGTTAGCACTGCCAACCACGACCTTACGTATATATGACTGTGAATAAAATTACCCAAACTCACATTTGCAGCAAACTCCCAAACCTTGGGCGCAAGATCCTTGTGCGCTTCCTCCTTGACTAACGCATTGGTTTCTATTCATTAAAATATTATGTGACTTTTCGAACCTCGCAGCCTTCAATTAAGTTAATTTTACGGAATGGACCTGATGTTTTTTAAACTGATTACCTTGTGAAGCATACTCCAAACTCCTCATTGGTTGTTCTGCATACTTCGTTTGTGAACCGAATGATGGTAAACAAAGGAAAAACTAAAAATAATACAGTGAAACAGTAACCACACTTGCTAGAAGGGAACTTGCATGGAAATGCATGCATTTCTGGATCATAATGATTGTTAATTTTTGTGTGTGAAATAAATGATATAAAATATTTAATGCTAAATTACATTTTGATTTTCGAAAATTTCTTTCTTGCAGACTGTATCCAATATCATGATTATTTCCGTCTGATTTGTTGTAAAATAGTTCGTTGTAAGCACCGACATAATTTAGAATATTTAAGAGCACCACTAATCCACCAACAGATACTCCCAAAGATCTCATATTTCTGTAGTTAGATATTACTTCAATTAGTACAAAATCACTACACTTCAGTTAAAGGAGGGTAATGAGACGACTCAGCGGAAAAAGTCACCTTATGAACACTTTAATTGAATTATTTTGTAGTGAATCAAAAGAGATTCGTAAACAGACTGACCCTCTTTGACAGACCAGAATCTGATTTTTATATCTTTTCCTAAATTTTAATTTGTAGCTCAGTTGAATCTATTTTAAGATACTATATGCTACGAAGATTTGCAATTAGTAAGGGTTGATAGCAGCTCCTTAAACAAACGATCACCACAATATATAGTATCTTCTTAAATACATACATAGACAAAGAAATGAATACAATGAATAATGGAAGCAGCCCTCCGAATAAGAAAGGCTTGAAGACGCGTGAAGTGTCTAGTGACTAGTATGATCAACAAGATATGCATAGCTTAATTACTGGCAAACTGGCATGTAAATTCATATACATGAATGAACTACTGTAGCCGTTAAAGTACATATATCTGATAAATGGACATACTCATTTTTGGTTGTCAGCCCCGAAGCCCCAAACCACTGCCGGTGGACAGGTGCATATAGTTCTGTAAGACTTTCTGCGATTCTATTAAGGTGTAATAATATAAATTAAATGAGCATTGCAAAAGGAATGACATGTTCTTCTCAAGTCTTCTTGTCACCACTATAGGTATATCCCCTCTAGCATGTTTGCGGCTCGGAACTCACTTAGGGCTGTTGACACATAAAATTTATGACCCATTCATTTGAATTCATTTCAAATGGCAAAGTAAAACTTGCCGAGGAATGCTTTTTTTCGTATTGGAATCATTTATTACTACCGGCCTGGTGATATATTACACGACGATTTAACAGTAACAGCAACGTACGTACATGTATAACTGTGGGGGTATTTACGCATAGTAAGGTGTACTTAATCTCATGCGTTGACCACATCCATTACTGTACTAGTCGTAATCTCCTGGTAGAGAAAGGGGTTAAGAGTGCAAAGCACTAGTAAAAATAAATAAAATATGATAAAGGTATAGCACGAATAACGGAGAATTCAAATAAGGGCGTAGTCTCGACCTGTTACTAATTTCGCACGTCTTCATTCCAATTCCTGTGTACATTTGTCCGCATGATTCAGTGTTTAAATCGCATTGTACACAAAAAACTGAATCCATGTATGAGTTGTAAAAGTATAGGCATACTTAGTTCTTAGTCGAATGTTTGCTTCCTTTCCTTGTATAGTATTTCATTTGAGTATTATTGTATCTTTGAGTCATTGTAGGGACCCTGCCCAGATTGAAAGCTTCGAAGGGACAATAATGTGTGTCCCAGTTGAATAAATAATGAGAATATTATGATACATGCGGATAGTGCGGAAATACATATGTATATGACTACAATTCAAAGATTTGATCAGCTTTAAGGTATAGCTCAAGGAAGGTGTGTTAGGTATAGTTGTTCCCTTATTTGTATTCGGTAGAGAATGATTGCAAGCGGCAAAAATATAATTCTTTGTATTGGGATCTGTGCTAAAACTAGAGATGAATCATCATTTATAAATCATTGAGGTTAGAACTGTAAACTTGAATTTCACAAACCATAATACGCGAGGTTGAGGTCATTAGGCTGAAAGAGAAGTGAAAACAGAATTGTTGAAAAGTGTGCAAAAGTTTCCTCTTTTATTATGCAACTATGACTGGAATACAATGAATGTCCGCTTTGGAACACAAAAGAATGTAATTAAAGCGATAGGTATAGAGACATCGGAAATTCCTTCCTTTAATCAGAACTACTACAGCCTCCATTGTGACGTCATCCGGATGCTCTATATAAAAATGGTGCAACAACTGAAACCTCTCATTTATCTAAATATAGAGCTTGAAGATGGGTTTTCAATTTCGTTACAGCTTCCTATTTTCTCTTCTTGTCGTTTCTGCAGTGCAGGTTTTTCAATTATACAGCGCAATAGTATTAATACACAATTTATATATGCATTTGTTTATTCTCTTTAGTTACACCTTCTCCCTGACTGCTCATTTCTTTGTTCCAATGATTCTTCTTATTGTTGGATGATTTACATAGGACATACTAAAGTGTTTATCATTTTGTGTATTTTGTAGGCGATGATACCCGAACCAGGGTGGGAAGATGACATGATTTGCAGAAATGTCGAGCACTTGACGCTACCCAGATCAACATGTTGCAGAAATCAAACGTATCCTGTCGGATTTAACTATGTCAGTTACTGGGATGCGTGTACTACTTCGCCAAGCGACGCATCTGAACCTCTGAGTCAAACAATGGTATAGTAGAATTAATTTTTACTGTTAAAGTGCAGTATTTAAAGCCAACCACAAAATACAAAAATAGACTATTAGGACGACAATAAAGACAGATCAACGCATAATTTTATTGTTAGTGTGGTGCTGCGTACCTCATTTGTGTATTTTTTACTCAATAATTTAAAATTATCTTTCAATTATAGTGGAACACCTACGGTTGTGTCATTGGTAAAGCTCTTGAGGGAAAATCATTGGACTTGCACAATTTTGCTATGTTGATGACAAGGAATTTCCCAGAGAACATGAAATCGAACATAATGAAACTTGCGGATACGGCTCCAAATAATGCTGCGGGTAAAGAAAAGAATTTTACCTATTTGCACATGTTAAGAGATTTTTATACCGCTAGCATCCTGCACTTGTACATTTACACTAATACACAAACTTTCTCCAGTATTGGTGTTCTCCAATGGCCTTTGCCTTAATATGCATGCTTTGAGAGAAGTTGACGAAATTTGTGGCAAAATTGGTGAATTTCTAGAGGAAAATCTATCTATGAATGAGCGTAAAATGTATCATATCATTTCTTTAAAAAAATATCTGTTCACCAATTTTCCCCTCAAGTTTCACTGTTTCACCAATTCATTACTCTGACGAATCCAACACTGACTTTACCACAATCCTTGAACGTAAGATTGGTTGCATACGTGTTGATCATACTAAAATTCTTGTTTTAGTAGATATTAAGACAATTCGAGACGCATATTACAAAATTGAGCTGCAGGTAATAAATTCAGCCATAAAATTATTGAAACCGGCTATATTGATATTGATATTATCAAAATTAATTCTGCAATTTTTTTTATATCGATTTGCTTGTAGGAGTGTTTACAAAGAGAAATCACTCTTCCGCCAATGGTAAAAATTATAACAGAATATTTTGAAAACGTCACAAGTCATATCTTAACTAATGTTTTCAAATGTAAAGGACACTTGTGTGGCTGAAGTTGAACGGGATCATAAACATGGAGGCTGCTGTCTTAAGGAACAAGTACCCATTGCTACCTTAATCCCATACGTACCTGAGAAGGATATTCTAATGGTTTGGAAGGACCTCCTGGAAAGTATAAGTACAAATGATCCCAATTCCATTCCTTATAACGTTCAAAAGACGGTAAAATTATGAATAACACTTTAGTATTAATCTGCATGTTTATTGCAATCAAGTGATACCTATATAGTAAATGCATTCATTTAGTAACTTAGAGGTATTTGAGTGAATATAATTGAGCATTTATCTTTTTCAGTGCGAATCCACTTCAGTTCAACTCTCATTAGGAAAACTGCTTAAAGAAGACCTATTTCAAATGCCAACCCTTGAGAAATCCATCGACATTTTCGCACCCAAATTCATTTCTTCTAAAGATGTAATGCAATTGAAAGAATCCATCAAATCATCAATGGCAAAAGCAAGAAAGAATGCTAACGAACCTATTGAGAAATCAACATTGGACGCTATGGAGAACTACTACATGAACTATCTGAAAAAAGGTTTGACTCGAAATTGTCGATACCATAATTTAGTAAATAGGTTGATTGAATGGAAGTAGTACAGATGCGCATCACCGGTAGCATTGAATAATGATATAATTTTGATATTACTTAATGCTTCTATAGAATTAGTGGGAATAAAGGATGAAATGAAAGCGAAAACAGTCATCGTTTCCTGTCTATTTCATCAGCAAGTGTTACAGATTCTTGCGACAACTTTTAAAATGGTGAGTTGTAGTGCTAGCGCAACACAATTTCATCCGATGGAACTTGCACTTTTACTTTGTATAGAGATTGGATAGAGAACCATGTAATCACATGCTAAATCAATTTATATTTCAGAAATGCATGGCTGGACAAGATTCTAATGTGTGACAGCCCAAATAGAGGTATACTAGAGGAACAAAGTAATGTATGCTTGCATGTGCAATTATTTATTCAGACTGTGCTATATCTGTAAATCCTATGATAAATCTACAATGCATCTAAACTCAGACTACCGATTGTACACAGATAGGTTTTGTAATTATATTTTTCTATGCAATGCGTATAGCCATACAGGTAATAAATAACACAAGTCTTCCATTTAACAACCTGTCGTCACATTGTATACTCAATTTTGAATAAAACACCCCCCATGAACTCTAATACACATGAACAATGCTTATAATACTCTGATTTACTAAAACACTGATCGAACACAAACACAGGTATTTAACACACAAGCACTGATTGCTCATTAATTGTACTGTCAAGAAAGTGGTAATATGACTAATTTACAATGTACCCATTATTACATATCTTAATCTATGGAATTGACATGAATCAAGAAGTGAAACAGTCTAAACAAAGAATTTAAAAACCTCTGTTTGTATGTGTATAGTGACATTTTGTTTGCTGATTCACATCAATCCATTCTTCTTTTCTAAGGGTTATGACCATCTTTGCATTTTTCAAATATTGGAGATAGAGTGGCAGTAAATGTTTGCATTCATTTGTTCTGCAATAATTATAACAGGGAAGAGGTTCATAATACTTTCTGTAGCTTTGAGGCAAGATGAATGTTTATCGAGTAATTAAGTTACAAAAAAATTGAGGAAATCCTAGAATATTTGGAGAATTTGTTGGCCCACCACACAAGTAATTGGTAATTAATGATTATTTTCTGCCGGAGCATTACGTTGTTATGTTGCATTCGTACTTAACTACACGAATGAGCACACATGATGACTTTAATTTATCATATAGGCATTCCATGCAACCTATGTAAGCATTCAAGGGGACGCTAGCTTAACTTTCACGTATCATCACCACACGTACTCGTACTGGTACAGCGTTTATGGCCCAAAAGGCAAAAAGGAATATGCTATCCATCTGATTGATGATGTGCACGTTTAATTAAATGCAGACGGTACCATCAATTAGATAAGCAAAAAACATTTCAACGCATCGAATTTGGTTCACAAATTACATATGCATGTATTAATAGAGTGTGTTAGATTACGGTAATTATTACACATACATGTAGTCGTCTGTACTCACTAATTGCAATTTTAAGTATACCATCATACGAAGAACACTTAAATACATATACTTAACTATATCATCGGATGCGATGAATGAAAAACGACATAACAAATCCTAAATTCCTCAAATTAACGGAACTTGTCATAATAATTAATACTTAGCACATATTAGTCTGGCTTTAAAAGAAAAGTGGTAATATTAAATGATTGAAATCTGATCTGGTACCATCTTTAAACATATCCATTGGAAATTAATATCCTCGGATGTAGTGTATAAATGAAGGCCAAAATTGAAGAATATGTGTACGCCTACGTTCACTAAAATATTAACATTTATTTTTAAAAAACTAGGTTATCATTAGTAATTAGAAGTGTAAATGTAACAGGGGATTTTGAGGAAATTTGCTAAATTTGAAAATACGAATAACATTTGTTTAAATTAAGTCTACAAATGAATAAGCAATTTTGGAAAAAAATTGACCCAATCCTGTAATGAAATATTTGCTGTGATGTACATGCATTGCACATGCACACTTACTTCACTATTTAACATACTAGAGCTTTTACTTCAAAAAAGTATGTTCCCGATACTCCACAAACCAAAACTACTAGAAGAGAGGAGTTAACACTATTGTGTGTCCCACTGCGTTCGTAGGGACAGCTCAAGTTAACAATAAGTGGTATTTTTAAAGGGTATGTACGTAGAAATGGTATCAAATCCTGAATTTCACGATTAGATCGACAGTTTCCACCATTATAATGGTATTTACTTCACTGCCTGTCGTTAAGTGCACCCCCTCTTCAACTAAAACGAATGCATCCTATACATGGCATTTTGCGATTGTGTTAGTGCATTCACCTATTATATGTGCATGATGAACATGAAGGATGCGAAATATTCCAAATCTAAAACATTTTAAATTGCACACACCAACACACGGTCTCTCGTACGATGGCGTGATGGGAAAGACTGCTCTACATAGGAAAGCTCTTATCTTCCTCACATTAACAGAATGTGTGACGTTAGTCTGCCTCGTTCATGTATAATAATAATCTGATAGTAACCACCGATTAAACGAGAACGCAGCTAGTCAACAGTTAAAGCGATATAGTATGTATTGCACAAATTTATTAGTAAATACGACTACTATAGTTTTTAAATAAATATGTTATGTGCATATGTGTACTGTTTAACTTGGTACAAAAATTAGAGCACAACGCATATGCATAGCTTATATCTGATCTTTTTGAAAATGTAAAATAAGTATATAGTTAAAAAAAGACATTTGGAAAACCAGACTCGTCAGTTTAAATGGACTACTTCTAATGCTTGAATTACTAATTCCGATGTGGTGATGGATAAAAATCTGGAAACTCTAATAAAACCCAAAGCGATAAGAGACGAAAGACTGAACTTTAAAAAGTGAAGTTTCCCAGGCTCTCATGTGTGAAATTTATTCAACAACAATAAGAAGCAATGGTCAGCCACTTTCCACTTCAACGTGCACAATGATTTTAACTAAACCTGCTTTTACCCTTACTCTGAGAGCTTAGCACAACTTCTCAACATGCAATGCTCCTCCACCTCGTTGTGCTTACGCATTACCTTACTTCGGATCCTATTTAATCTTAACAGAGTACCATTGTACTGCATACAAACTATAAGTGTCTGATTTATTCCTTTGTGTATTATTAACGTATCCGTACAATGCTTTCACATAACATTCCGTTCTAGAGCGTATGTATTAATATTATTGTACATGGACACGTGCAGTTTACTAACGACGAAAGGGGCTTTTGGCATCGATTAGGGTAGTAACACTTATTACATGTATTAATTAAGGTTTTATATGGGATTCTGTGTTTGTCTCTTCTTAACAAAGGTTTGCGGCCGCTGAGTCTTAAGGAACTCGTAGGTGGTGCTTACTCAGGTAATGATTATTGCATTTGAACGAACATTGAACATAGCAATCAACAATTCTGCGTGAAATGCACCAATTTTCTAGAAATTAAGCCTCACGAGAGAACTTTACAGAGAACAACGATACACTTCCTTCTTCTTTGATTGTGAGTAAATGGTAAAGGAATTGTTTATGAGAAAAATAGCGAATTGACAGTGGGGATGTCTGGGAATATAAAATGATAAGAATCAGACAGTCTTCAACCAGATAAATGTTAATAGGTGGTTCAGTTAAATTGGGGCTTATAAATTCGATTCGCTTGAGAAGATGAGAGCTGCGATTGCAGCAATTGCAAGCTACCCGCAGACATTTATATCCTATCCTACGACTACAGATGTGTACCACTGCAGACTGCATACATCAGTACAGACATTAATTTAGGTAATAATGCAATACCCTCTGTGAGTACTTTATATAGTAGTGTACCGTATTGCGTATACACTCGTTTATGAACTGACCAATGTGAATGTGACCAATGGCCAAATTGTGTGCTATGATTTATTGTTTGGACGTGCGAATCATTGTCGGTCAAGTTCATCACAGAGTTCTGTCTCGCTATGCTAATCTGTTGGGGAAAGGTGGCGAGGCAAAAAGCAAATACCTCTGTACTCGGCACTTGCACGGGCTATATATATCTGTAGTCCAGCTAAATAGTATTCATTCAACCGTTACAATGTATGTATGTATCATCTCAAGTGCAAATATGTGGACGCATATTCAACACTTGTGTTCCTCGTGTTTAATGAGTTTGTGTTCTAGTAAAATATTTGGGAATATCTAATGTATTGTTTTGGTGAAGTTCTAAAATCATTTATTACTAAATTAGAAAAGTAAAGTGTAGTGGATATGCTAACTTTATTAGCGATGACTTGTCTTCAACTTCTCTGAATAAAAAGCGTATCTTGGATTGTGCTAAATTAAAGTGCAATATCTCTAACTACAGCTTGGAAAACTGCATGAAACGCAAAAATTATTTTGCATAATTTATGAGCAATTAAAGTTAAATCATTTACACATTAAATGAAAAATTCATTAAATTTTTTATTTCCATATTTTATCTTAGCACATAAAACGTACATGGAGATATTATAAACTAATGGAAGTATAAATATCCGATTTGCGTTTGTAATAGGAAAACTTTGAATCACACACTGTCCTTTTTCGTAGTCGTTGGCTATGGTTATGGTGCTGTGTGGCAAATGCCGTTGTGTTTTGGTCTGTTGAAAACTGAGACTCTTAAGCGCTGCGTTGCTGTCACATTGCACTATGCAAAAGACATGCAATGCAACTGCAATGCACCCTCACAGTCTCTTGATGAAATCTTCATCCTCCCTCGTTCAGTGCAAAAAAGTGTAGAACACAATTGGTGGTTGGTGATAGGTCTGGGCTTTGGTTTATTCACTTTGTCTATTCAAAATTTCAAAAATATATTATATTTCGGTGGAAAATTTCAGTCGAACTTGCAGGTTGGAATATCGTAATTTTTCACAAAACATGGCAATGCATAAAGTTGACGAATGTAAGAAACTTCTGATTGCTTGAATGAGTGACGAAGAGTGGTACAGAGTGAATGTTTGAGAAACGGCCCAGTTGAGCTACTTATACTGAAATGATTTGAACGTCCACCGGAAGTCCTAATTAATATCGTCAGGGTTCCCACAGGAAAGTCAAAGCTGGATCAACTTTTTCTCCTTATTCTTTATACCTGTACGGTATAATACCTGTTTGGAAGAACACCTTTGTTTGTTATGTTATACTCGTACAGCTTATTATGACCACTGCATGTAATATGCATGTGTATCTTATATCAGGTTGGAATACATGCGAGTGTATCATTCCCATTCTTTTGCTCGAACACATTTTGTCTATCTCCCTTTTTCACTTCCTTTGACTTTTTTCCTTCTGCCTTCACCTTCCGAACGCAAAGGCGCACGATGCATCCTAATATTGTCTAAATGGAAATAACGACTCGCGAGTCAAAGCCCAACGTACGACTTGAAACGATAAATTAGAAAAATCAAAATCAACTCCACAAGAAGGCAAACTGTACACTTGGCTGTGTATATCCTTAAATGTAATGTATCCAACTGAAATTGCGTCAAACTTCTCTTCATTTATCTAATGCAAAGGAAGTGCATATGTTTATGTACATTCTTCCTTTTACCTCATACTACACGATATCTTTTAAGACATGATATCAATATAGTTTGTTGTGTGATAGTAATAAAGGTGGTAAATGAATACATACAGACACGTACTACACGTAGGGTCGATGGTACAGGGATAACCATCTCTATGTCTACTAATATTCTTCATAGACTGTGATTCATATTTATTACTTATGCAAAGAATTGAAAATATCGGTCATAACAAGACTAAAACTGTCGCAAAATTTTAGAAAAACGCTTGTAGTAACTATTAGGGCGGGTTTTAATTTCACGAAGAAAAAGATTATTGTCAGCACAAACTTTGCTGATTTATATGAATTTATTTGACTTGCATTTTTTATAAATACAACTAAAAACCAGAAGAACATTTGAAATACCTTCCGCATATCATTTATACAAGATTCTTTAAAATCCAACCTTACGAAAGGCCTTAGAGGTTTGCTCTTGGCATTGTTTTTGAAAAGCCCTGCATGTAAATATATTGTACTTGTACAAAGACAAGTTAAAGTTGAGAATGTACATTATACCGCTATTAACAATAAACCATAATTAACCATTGTAGCATCACAAGTAGCTTTATCATTTCCTCTTTCATTAATAAAATAAAGAATGTACAGAAAATATAGTGGATCGACATTTAAACCTGCACAAACTATACTATATACATAATAAAATCTGCGTGGACAATTTCCAAGATATTCAGGTTGGCAAATTCACTAAAATTTCGTTGGGCCTTGAGGGAGATTTCAAGTAAATTCTTTGGATGAGCATATAGTTGAACCGTTGAACGAGAAACTGGCTTCATTAAGTGCACACAATATTTATGTTCGCATACGTGTACAAGGCATGGAGAAAGCCATTGCCCTCTTTGTTGCTTCATTTTGTTTCGTCATAAATTTTCTCATTGGATTTATTCTGTGTTTATTTCATTCATAGTATCGTTCGAAAACTGACTTTTCGCACGATCTCTTGCACTATTCAAACCAAGACTGTGATTTTCTTAAGCTACATGCTTATCTTTACTCTACGGGACTGTATAATTTTTCCGTTTGTTCGACAATGAGAACGAGATACTCAGGTCTGTGGCTCAGGGTGTGTATCTCAACATTGTTCGTTGGGTACTTTGCTCACCTCGGTGGTACCTACACACACATACTAGGAAAGGAGGAGAGCTTCACATGTTTGGTGCTAACAAAGAGAAATAAAGTAGAATTGAGAACTTGGATTAAAAAAGATACACAGTTTTTACAAGAAGTCAGGAAATTCATACATAAATATTTAAATGTTCTGAATGAGAAACTAGAAAACTGTTAAGAACTGTAATTTGTTCGCTATAATGATTTAGATTAAGTGGTTAACCTAACCTGACAATACTTATTTCATCCTACACACACAGTGATTCAATATTACAGAATCGAAATGTATTTATGCACAATCATACAAACAAATGTATGTATACAATAATTTGTAAATAAAAGTAATACATTCCGCACTTCGAGTTCGAAGCGTTCTTGTTTGTTGAATTGCATAGAAGTCATGAATTTGGACGAAAATACTATCTGAACGAGATAATTCAACAATAGAAGCAGGAGCTGATGCATCAGTTTTGATTTGAGAGTATATTCAATGTGTGTAAATAAATATATATTCCACTGTACGAGAGTTCAGTGGACAAATGAACAAGGAATTTGAGAATAAGTATTATAGGCAACTATAAATATTTAGGCAACTTTAAGTACCCTCGTTCTCAGATAAAGTCACCACTTTTCTTTGATACCACTTATCGCTGGCTGTAACCCGTATATAGCCAATGTTTAAAGCACACTACTAAGTACTTTTAATACGTTTACGAAGATTATGAATTTTCATACTTGCTGTTTCAGAAAATTTTCAAAAAAAACCCGAAATCTCAATTGAAAAAGTCGTCGTCGTCAGCACATTTGTAACGTAAGGCTCGGTTTGAAGGGGCTTAACAGTTGAAAACTTTTACAAGCCTAGAACGAAATGTTTCTTAATACCCAGAATACCCACGGTGTAGATTCTTGGAAGGGGGATGTTGTAATATAGTTGTAAATGTAGAGTGAAGATGTATAGGTTAGTATAAAGAAATATCTCTGTGCCACACAGGTACGACTCAGGCATGAAAATAGTTACCTATCGGTACTATTTTCATGCTTATGTAAGCACTGCTTAAGTGCAGAGGTTTTATAAAGCCTAAAAAATAACAAAACCGGTTTTACTCTAGTAATTTTGCAGGAGCAGTGAATGTTCACAGGTAGGCAAGAAATAAACGTGATTCATGCTGGAAACTGAACTGCGGTCCTCCAAAATTACTGTGTTTTACACAAGCGGATTGCATACAAGTTAGGATGTTAGGTTGTCAGTTTAGTATGATCTGCCAGCGCAGCAGTTCCATCAACTTTATAGGCACTTGATTGGGACAATGGAAATATGAAAACGAGGAAGCTTACCAATTATAGAGAGCATCGTATACGCTGCAGGCAATTTACATAATATTATGCAAGCTGCCTGGATTTACCTGCATGTGTATGTGATATTATTTATGAAACGTATATACTGCGACTGTTGAACAATCCAACTCCAAGATCGAAATTACAGGATTCCAGTATTCATTGTGTAATGAAGTCAATGTTAGCATTACATTTAAATATATGTATTCAATTTAAAAATTCTGATCAAGGTTGATTAGGCGATTGACGTTTATCCACAGCTGCTACATGAAAGTAGAGATTTGTATTTTCTGTACATCTTAATTGTGTGTGCAACCATTTCAAATGTAGAAATAAATAGTCCCCCCCCCAAACTAAACGTATTACAGTCCTACTGGTTTACGGCTATTTGGGATCTTCATATTACTATGTGGCGGTTGGTGAACCAAAACTATCACATCAAAACTTCTCAAAGCAACATTTGCCAATTAAGAAGTGATAAATGACTACAGTATGAATGAAGTAGAGATTCAGCATTCGGGAAGGCATTTTTAAAATCCAACAAACCATTAAATATGTGTAAGTAATGAAATAAAACGTCTGATTGCATTTATACTGAACAAATGAGTGCACAGTTTATTTTAAAGCAGTAAAGAATGAATACAAAATTTCCTGTGCAATCATCCTACTACGTACATAGACACATTTTCATATGTGCAGTAAACTGTCTGCACTGCACCATTCAGTCGTTAAATTCTACGTCATCAATGGTATTATACATTTAACAACCATTACTGTGGATGTGTGGAATTTAATATAAGAAAGTACTTAAAATTAAAATGCAGTTACAAACAATTACTTATTATGTCACTTTGAAGAAGTATTATAGCAATAAATACTAGAGGCTAGTCTAGTATTTTATGGTACTGTCTTTTCATTATACAGAAGAGATTGATTTCTTATGCGGATAATATCATGTCATAATATATGAATTTGGAGCTGACGGTCATTAACGTTTCATAAAAATGGACTGCACAACGCATATAGTAAGTTTGTAATAATGATAATACATACTAATTAGAATTACAATACAACGTATATAATTCCCTCTATACATATTGCAAAATTATTTCAGGATCTATTTCATATACAACCTTCCCGAACATCACTAATAAGTATTTTGAACTTAATAAACTCAAACACCATTAAGATTTAGATCTGGTTGATTTTCACCCGCAGGGTTGTGGGCTGCTTCTCTCACATCTTGTCCACTATGGCCACCGGGAGGTGCTGCATCGATTCCAGGGACACCAATATCGGATTGAGGTTTAGCTACCGGGGGTGGAACCACTGCTAAATCTTTTTCTTTTTGAGATAATGCCCCATCAGGTGACTGATCATCTGCTTGAGCCAAGTCTTCTTTCATGGGTCTGTCACCATCATCTTCTTGCGCATCTAAATTACCCTGTGGCTGTATTTGTTGAGCTGGCTGACCTGGCAGAGGCAAAACACCCATTGACTCTTGTCCAGCCTCTCCCGCAAATTGATTATCACTACGTTTGTGCTCCGCTTCTGGATGCTTTAATGGTGGTGACGGAACACCAGGAGCACCTAAATCTGGTTTATTCATTTCTGCCTCTGAAAATATAAAATTGAGAAAGAGGTAGATTAACAAACTGCAACAACTTTATTGATTAGGCTAAGAAAGCAGAGATACATTCTATGCACTAATACAGATTTTGGTATTGAAGCATTTAAACATAGGTTCTACAACGTTAGAAAAGTGTCCCACGGAAAAAGTCCCGTCATTATATACCAGGGTTCTTCTTGACTAGATGCTTAGGAGGATCGACGACGCTGAAACGAGCTTTAGCTCTAGGTAGACTAGGATGATCCTGAATTATAACAGGCGAACCATGAGAAATAAACCCTTTTAAGGAAACTGTGTGAGTGTTAACATGAATGCGCGGTAGTCTTGCAGAAAACTCGGAATCCATCCATCCACTTGGGTAGGGAACTGCAAAGGACATCATGCAACCAAACCAGATACATGCATCAGACACCAGACTTAATGAAATTAGAGAAAATAATAGTCCTTGTAAGGGTCAACTAACCTACTTGGCATGCACAAGGGATATTATTGAATTAAATAAAGCACGCATTTTGTACACCCCTCCCAAATGTCCCAAACCTCTACTTGCGCAAATAACTCCTACATATGATTAACGCAATGCTAATCTGTATATGTATTATGTAAAACAGCCACAGCATAAATTATATAAACATATTTTACATTAAGGGACTGACATTAAGCGAAGAAAATATTTATACATAAAAACAAGAAAATTGAACCACATATTAATTCTATATATTCAGCATTACATGACGGACATTAATTATACAAACAATCTTTTAAACGATCTTATTTCATTACAGAGTGTCTGACTTACAATGAGTGAATTACTACACGTACCTGCAGGATCGCTAATTAATACAGGTTGGGCATCGTCATGCGCCACGTCAACGCTAGATTTAGAAGCAGGCTTTGGTGATGTTGCTTTCAATTTCGCTATTTCATGTTCGAAGGATTCTTTTGTATGCTTCAATTCCTTTTCTAATCTTTCATTAACACTGCTTTTTTCTGCTATTTGTGCTTGCAAGGATACAACTTTTGCCTTAAGATCAGTTATTTCTTTATCCTTTGTTTGAGATTTAGATGAAAGTGTAGCCTGAAAATTACAAAATAGTAATGGATTCCATCAGTTATTTCGGTAGAATGTCATCTGTGTGCAGTGTGCAACCACATGCCACATGAGGAAAAATAGGTGTTGTTGGTGGGGGATGATTGGACCAAAAGAAATTGGAAATCGAGCAATTGCATTCTCACTCACCATCTCCTCTCGACAAGTCTGGGATTTCTTTTTAGCATTTTCTAAATCTACTTGCAAGGATTTGATTGACGAATCCTCTTTCTGTATAGTAATTTGAAGGCTTCCCTTTTCATCGTGAACCTTCTCTAAATTGGACTGTAAAGCATCATTGTTTTTCGACCTGGTTAATCAAAAATTACGTTAAAATACTTTGTTGTGAATACTAAACCTCAAAATTACTATAACTTTCGTAATCTTACATATACACTTACAAAGAAATTAACTGCTGCTCCAAGTTATGTATTTTCAGGCCTAGATCGTGGTTCGTTGTTGATACGTTCCAAAAGTTATAAAGTAGTATAACAGAAAAAATTAACAACGCTCCGACAATTATATTCGGTGTACATTTTCCATACGAATGCATTCTCATTTTTCACACACAAGAAGACATTGACGCTAATGGGTTGGGTAATTGAAGCTTTATGGAATCCGTAAATGTCCACAATTGGACTACGAAGTCTCGACAATACAATTCTTATGCAGATTATTAGCTACTCTATTCTTCACTTGCTGTTAATATTTCAATGATTAATTGGTAATTAATAAGACTGATTTATTCCATTGATTGTTTTGACTTATGTGCATATGTGTATGTACACAATATACATTTTAAACTTGCCTCTTAGGTTCCTCTAACACGTGCAACCAAATGCACGGAATCCGATTCTTCATTTTAAACTCGAAAGAAAAAATAGTTTAGCCGACTACTTTCAGCAGAAGTTGAAGATGGAATAGGAATTTTGTAGTATTAAAGTGTTTTTTTATTATTATTGTGTTGGTAATTGTTACTCTACCAATTTCGAATTAGAACACCAACCCCCGAAAGGTTTGCGCTCTGTGTGATTCAATCTGGACATTTGCATTGCATTGTCTTTCAACTCTAAATAATTTTTTGTACTGTGGACTGTGACTGTACTACTAGACATAAAGGCATAACGGCCATAAAGGTCAAAGTTGTTTTCAACTGTATTTTACATTAGTGGAGTAGGAAAGGCAGTTATTGCCATGTGCATAAGTTTTAGTTGTACTTCACAAGTGTATATGATAGACAGTGGCAGTTGAAATCAAGTAGTTAGTTGTTAATTAAAAACAACTGTTTGGCAGTTATTTTGACCTTTATGTCTGGGACTGACTATAAGCATTTAATAAATGAAAGATTTGTTTGAATATTTCTTGTTTGATTTTTATATAGGACATACGAAGAAAAAATGTTACGGAGAGTTTTGTCCATGGCTGGCAGATCAGTCACATTGAACTGGAATTCAAATTCAAAAGTACATTTTTTACAACCGGCTAGGTGTTTTCGAATCACAACATCCATGAGAGACCTAATGGAGTTTTTTGATGAGAAGAAAAATTGGGGTGAAAAAGAAGTCAAAGTAGGAAGGGCATGGAATTTAGATGAACTTAGGATCAAAGGCAATGTAGACTTACACAAGTTATGGTATGTTCTTAATGCAACAAACAAAAAATAGTTTTATCATTAGCGAGTATTTTACAAGCTGTACTTTTGTAACTGCAGGTACATACTACTAAAAGAAAAGAATATGCTTCTTACGATGGAAGCAGAATGTAAGAGTGAATGCCAACTCTTCCCCAATCCCGAAAGAATAGATAAGGTGCGTTGTTATGAGTGTTACCTTGCAGTAAATCCGTATATACTTTACCATTACCATTTTTTAAAGGTCGAAGAAAGCATGCAGAATATAGAAACAGTGGTTAAAGAAAGAAACCGTGCCTACTTTCTCTTGGAGACAGGTACCACAGGAGAAAGGCCGGGCGGAGAAGAAGAAAATTTTCTAGGCTTGAAAGATTACAGGCAGTATTCTGAATACCCTGTACCAAAAGAGCAAAACAAAGAATGGTTGTTGGCAAAGGAGGCTGAACCTAAGTCATCTTTAGACGAAAAACGTTGGTTTTTGGTTCGTTGGGGCGCCAAGCAGCGTAAAGTAGCACGTGGAATATTGAAGTAAGATTTGGTTGCTAGTATTTGTATGCATATGTATAATGTATACCTGATGAATTTAATGATCGCGTACATGGAAATTCCATGTTGGAATGATATAATCATTTTTTAAACATTTGCAGTCGCAAGATATATGAAGTAATTAACATATTGCAGCGTTTTCCGAATGTTGACATTTTAACTTTGAAAGAAAAATATCCCGAAGTTGATGTGGACAGATATATTAAGAAGGTGAAAGAAAAGAATTATGAAAATAAATTCACAAGTCAAATGCCATATAAGCACCTTAAATCAATGAATTGGAGAAAATAAAAAGTGTATTTGACTATGTTACTTAAATGATTTGTAAATTTTAAGCCAAATTAATAAAAAGTTATTAGCCCTACGAACCTTCTGTTACCACTACCACTATGTTGGTGTTACTCAAGGTGGGTGTACAGAGGGCTACAGACTACAGAGGTGTACTTTTCATATCGTCCTAGAGTGAATTTTGCCAAATCCCCGTCAAATAAAAGTCCTCAAAGCAGACAGACAAAGCACACTTTGTATAGCGCATTTTTTTGCTCTTCAAAACAAGGTACAAAACAAGGTACAGTTACACAAGATTCGGGCGAACTTACACAGGGAAAATGAATTAAAAAAATCGAGTGTTTTATTTGCAACAGCCGGTACTACACAGTCAAGGGCGGATCCAGCATTGAGTTTCAGTGTTAACTCAATTTGGGTGAATTTGACCAAAAAATTTTAGGCCTTCCGGCCGATTCCCATTACCATAAAAGTTTAGTCTGGGCCAACTCCCTAAACTGAGTTTCAGATCCGCCCCTGTACGCAGTATGTGTTGGCTTACGTAGCGCATTATCATCATTTATTTTTTATTACTTTGGGATGAGGGATGAAATGGTTTAGCACAATAGTCAACTAAAAATGTTTAATTTCGTGTAATTTGAATCTATTAGCTATAAAGTATTACCTATAATGTCAAAATTGCGGTGAGCACAGTGCACTGACACACTTCATATGATGAAATTCATACATATACATACAACACGAGGGTTAAAGTTAAAACGTACTTTATCTGTATCAGAAGACTGCACGTTTGTCAATGTCAGCCGTGGATTCGATTTCTACGTTCAAAATTTAACTACATAGACTAATTTTTCATATATTATTCGGTAATTATACAAACGGAAGAGACGGCAACGCTGTTCATGGCTAGAAAAAGCTAAGGGACATTTAAGATGGCTTCAATTTTTGGCAATTTTAGACCTCCCCCATAATCACTCAGCTTCTTAAATTGTGAAACCGACCGCCTAAATGCGTCTCAATCTCAATCCCTTCAAGGAAGACCCTCCCCAATCAATATAAGCATTTTAGAACAACTAAACTAAATTGTATTTAGTGTGCAACAACAAATTATAAGCGTTTAATACCAGTTGACAAACCTTGTATTATGCTACTCCTAAGTGAGAAATGATTCTCGAATCTCCAATGCGAAACATAACAAAACCAGAATTTACATTTTACGTGTCTGAATAATTATGAACGTATACACTTGCTAGTGTAATCATGGACATGGACAGCAGAGATCTGTGTGAAGCACACACAGACACACAGATCTCTGCTGTCCATGGTGTAATATGCTTTTATAGTCAATAGTCTACAAATTGTAGAGCTTCCAATAATTTAAAAGAAGCATTGATATTATATCAACGACCGAAAAAACCTCTTCAAGTAAAACATTTGGAATCCTGAGATTTTATTTCTGCCAATGACAGTCCGTTTTGGAAATTATGGGCTACTATTATACTAAGGACGTCTTTTGCGCCGATACTCTCCCCTCAGAGAATAGCATCTGCAGTAGGCAGTATAAGTGCAGTTGTAGAGTAGAGAGTAAAGTAAGTACATAGTA
The DNA here is from genome assembly GCA_019776185.1 of Plutomurus gul. Classification (NCBI taxonomy): domain Eukaryota; kingdom Metazoa; phylum Arthropoda; class Collembola; order Entomobryomorpha; family Tomoceridae; genus Plutomurus; species Plutomurus gul. The sequence continues at coordinate 27,916 of JABASC010000197.1, forward strand.
AACTTTCAGTTCCCCCTGCACCCAAAATTGCAGACGTCATTAACGAATTATCGCTACAGGATGTGGCAGTGTTGGTATACGTTCTAACAGGCAGAGCAGTCAGTCAGTCAGTCTGCAGTCAGTCTATTCATCTGGGTTTGGTGATTCGCGATTTTGTTTTAGCTTTAAATAAAGCTAAAACAAAAAAGCATTTATATCATATCTGGGTACATCTGTTAAATTTGCGTGCGTTAATAGAAGTGGAACATCTTTGAAGAAATACTAACTGAAATTATTTTGAGCAAACAAGGTGAAGTTATATTTTATAACTTGTAGATTATTTACTATATATGTATACAGTAAATATTGGGGTGACAGTGACACACACACAGGTGAGTGTTTGCGTATTTGAAGATTTTTACGAATTTTTTCGTTAATAGCCAATTTGTTTACTACTAACAACTAATGCGATGAAAATCCGAGTTCTATTATATAAATTTTATCTTTCTTTGGAAAAAGGACTCCGTACACACAGTACACAGTCAGCTACATATACTACACATTACATACATATATATATAATTGAGAATTGAAACTATTGTTATTTATGTGGCGCGTGGAGTGGGCGTGAAGTATATAACTTAAATTACATAATAGAACTCGCATCTTCATAATCAAATATTGGCTTTTCACGAAAAACAGAAGCCACCAAATCCTTCCTAGTGATTCATTTCAAACACTATGTGTTGTGTAAGAGGAGTCCTCTTAGAGGACTTTGATGTAATCGAATATCCCATAAGAAATTTCAATAATTTTTAATTTCTAAACCTTTGTAGTAGCAACTGATACCGTGTCCACAATGATCGGAGGATTATTCATCTACAATCACAAGGGTGAAGTTTTGATATCAAGGTGATAATTTAATCATTTTATTAATCTACACTAAATGTATTAAATTCAAAAACATGCTTGAATGCAATTGTAAGTACCAACAATTATATATCAAGTTGTAAAAGCGCATGACATTGGTAAATAACCCTTAGTCCCACAACAATTAAGTTTGTCTACTACATCTAAAAACTAGGCTAAATTGCAAAATCTAAAGAGCATATGAGTCACCTCATATTCTTTTGCCCATTTTGGGAGTACAACATTATCGTACGTCCTATTACCAACTGACCCTTCTTCACCACATGAGAACTCTACATTCTTTCATAGGCTATTTCTCGGCGACAAGTAAGATTTGTTAGGGGAAAGGTATTAAGATGGGTTCACATATTTCTAATATTCTCATTAAATTTTCCATCATTACTATCTTTTCCTACGTTATTAAGTTGTTACCTTTGTCCTAAATGCGCCTTCACACACTTGTAAGCTGTAGCATACGATTGATCAATAATTAATTGATATCAAGAGTGTATCGAGATGACATTGGTCGAAATGCAGTTGACGCTTTTAGGGTTAACGTAATTCACGCAAGACAACAAGTACGATCACCAGTAACAAATATTGCCCGGACCTCGTTTTTTCACGTTAAGGTATGTCAAACGCATAGGTCACTTTTGAAGGTTACATAATATGTTATGCATGCAAATTGTTATTGTTAACTCTCGAATCTCGTGTAGCGTGCGAACATCTGGGTAGCAGCAGTAACAAAGCAGAATGTCAACGCAGCCATGGTGTTTGAGTTTCTGCTGAAAATTATCGATTGTATGCAATCCTACTTTGGAAAAATCTCTGAAGAAAATGTGAAGAATAACTTCGTGCTCATTTACGAACTTCTTGACGGTTGGCAATCCATAAATATTGAGCATGTACCAAAAAAAATCTTTAAAAATTTGTACACTGACAGTGTTTTTTCTGTTTTGTAGAAATCTTAGATTTCGGTTATCCGCAAAACACAGATACTGGTGTTTTGAAAACATTCATAACCCAACAAGGTGTTAAATCTCAAACCAAGGAAGAGCAGGCACAAATAACATCTCAAGTAACAGGGCAAATCGGATGGAGAAGAGAAGGAATAAAATATCGACGAAATGAACTATTCCTCGATGTTCTGGAGTTTTGTAATCTCTTAATGTCTCCTCAAGGTATTGTATACATACGAATATGTGGGGAACAATTATTTATTGCGAATTGCGACTGAACAATCAACTTGTCAAGTCTTGCGACACAGTACTTAAATTTTCACAGAAATAAAAATATAATATTTATTTATTTTACAACTAATCGCGATAAAGTATTAATGATAAGAATGTGCTTATTGAAGGTGGGAGTTCTACACGAGTTATTATTGCTAATTGTTCTTCATTGTTAAAATATTAATTGCAGGTCAGGTGTTGTCTGCTCATGTTGCCGGAAAAGTTGTCATGAAATCTTTTCTGTCTGGAATGCCAGAATGCAAGTTCGGCATTAACGATAAAATTGTAATGGACACCAAAGGCAAAGGGTTGAACACAGAGGAGCAAGTTAGGGCAGGAAAGCCAGTTGTAGTTATTGATGATTGCCAGTTTCACCAGTGTGTGAAATTGTCAAAATTCGAAACAGAACATTCCATTTCGTTTATTCCTCCTGATGGGGAATTCGAGCTAATGAAGTAAGTCAAATTCGGTATTGACATAAAAAGTGGCATGCTCTTTAACTCACTAAACTTCAAATAATTTTAGATATCGAACGACAAAAGATATATCTCTTCCATTCCGCGTCATTCCTTTGGTTCGCGAAGTTGGTAGAACCAGAATGGAAGTGAAAGTTGTACTGAAGTCGAATTTCAAGCCATCACTTTTAGGACAAAAAATTGAATGCAAAATTCCAACCCCGTTGAATACATCTGGAGTTCAGTTAATTTGTATGAAAGGAAAAGCTAAATACAAAGCTTCTGAGAATGCAATCGTGTGGAAGTAAGTGGTAATTATTTGTGCTTGGTTACACTACTGCTTAGTACTTAACTTTCTCCCTGTCTACAAACTAATTTTTCAACACAGTTTTGATGCTGTTTTTTATGGTAATTACTTTCTTTAATTATACAGAATAAAGAGAATGGCAGGTATGAAGGAAACTCAATTATCAGCAGAAATCGAGCTGTTAGAGACGGACACGAAGAAGAAATGGACTCGACCTCCCATTTCAATGAATTTCGAGGTATATTTTCAGTAAATTTTATTACTTTTCCAATTAAAAAAATTAAAAAAATTAAAACAATAATTGATCAACGACGTATCTAATTTGCTTAGGTACCATTTGCACCTTCTGGTTTTAAAGTGAGGTACTTGAAAGTATTTGAACCAAAGTTAAACTATTCTGACCACGAAGTCATCAAGTGGGTTCGTTACATCGGACGCAGTGGGTTATATGAGACTCGTTGTTAAATGAATTCAATCTCCATTCTACACGGATACCAACTCATTAACTAATTTATAAGTAAACTAGGGGACTCGTTCCGAAAGCGTTCTGTCCCATCCGAAATTCTGGACCGGTGTTTAAACAGCCTTGTTATCTTTGAGAATCCTAACTTTACGCGCGCCCAAATGACGCCTTAGAATGAGTCCCCAGCTTCCCTATTTAATCTATGTATGTTCGATAGTTCGTTCATCTAGAAATAAGTTCGTTGCTTTGAATAATACCACGTATATCCTAATATGTATAGTAATATTATTATAAAATTCAATATACAACAAATACTATATTAAATTTATTATCATGTGCACTCCTGTGTTAATCGCTTTAGTTTAATAGCTTACAAATTTAGTATAAAGAGAGCTGCATGTAGTCTTCTACTGGCCTCATAGGGCATCTGGCGACCTCTTAAATGTCATCCATCATCCCCGAGGTTAATAAGAATACGTTTACACATTCTATCTTTTTGTCTTTAAACAAATCAAAGAAATTAAACTGGTACCATCTAAAGCCATGTAATGTCTGTATTCTGTATGTGTCAAGAAATAATTGGTTGCTAATTATGAAAAATAAACACAACCGAACATCTAATTTATCGAATAATAAATTATTGACCATAATTATTAATAAAGCATAAAATCCACACGCTCGATCGTAAAGCTTGAATAACGAACGCATGAAGAAAAAGACTAATGATAACAGGATTTAATTGTGCTATCGTCGGCATCCGTGTAACAGCAGTGCTAATGGCTCGAAGTAGAGAGGTATTTAACAGTTGGATTGGATTCTCTGTCTAAACATGAATTAGGGTGAAAGCATAGATACTTATTTCGAGATGACTTTGCTGAAGAGGGAAAACACAAATGCATGTGATACACGGCTCGGTTTAAACGGCGGAAAGAGCCAAAAACCCTCGTGCACTGAACTTTCTTCTTGTATTTTCTTATTACATAGAACGTAAGTGAAAGTACTTATGATTTTCACTACCAACTTTTAAAAAGTTTGTTAATCGTTACTGAGGTAGTTCCTAGCATTTACATGTACCAATTCTTCTACCATATACTTCTTCACTTGAACGGTTTCTTCCTTTGTATTAATTTCTGTTTATCTCTATTTGAAAATTCAAGTCATCCAATTGCATAAGCAATTCAACCAGTTTTATTTAACGGATGTGATTTGTGCAATATTACCAATGACATACAAAAAAACAAATGTATTTTACGTTTTACTTATTACTTGCCTAATATAGCTGATGCCCTAGGAGTTCTTGTTCAAAGTATGTTCAATTTTTCGCAATATTTTTATCAAAAACTAAATACTGAATACGATTTTTTATTTCCTTTCCTTTGTAATCGAACCAGAAAGTCAAACATTTTTTGCTTGTTCTGATGAAAATTGGTCTTCGTTGCATGTGCCACGGATCAATATATTGTTATACTGGAAACTGGATCGAGTATATGACAGCACTTTACAGAGAAAATTTTCAGAAGACTTGACCTAACTTACTCCAATGGTTAAGTGTCGCCTAAACACAAACACGAGAAGCAAAATCGTTTCTCGACTTAACATCAAGTAATGAAGCACGTTGCCGCATCTCTTGATAACCATTTTTATAATCAAAAAACAATTTTCTCCTTGTAAAATTCAAGTGCAGAATGGACGGAATCCCGCAATTACTTTAGGTAAACTTCGAGTGAATGAGGGTTGACCTAAACATGCAGAGAATTCTTCTTCGAGTGAACCGATCATCAAACTCTACTGCATATGCTCACACAAAAGCCCGTTCCGGGTTTTATAGATTTTGAACCCAGTATTTCTCCCACTCACTTTCTCTTTATTTTTTATCAGATTGTAAAACGTAAAGACTAAGAGATGTTAATTAAATAGGTCGGTACTAATCAGGTTAAAGTCAGACTACCTGCAATATTGAATGCACCTTTGTACTTGCACTTTTACACTGATACGGTCACGGTCTCACGAACGTGTATAGTAAGACTGATGTCTTTTCCCCAATAAATAATTTGTATTGGTGCGTTTTGTTAAATGCTTGCTTTATTAAGATTTTTTTCATTGTGCAGGTAAACAAATGTAAGCTACAATCAACAATTACAGAAGTACAAAGCCATTACCTCCAACCTGTCTGTTTTCGCCTTCTTCTCACGAGGCAATTACTTCCCACGTTCTTTTAAAAGTGAAAATCTTTCTACTAAGGAGTTCTAAATGAACGAAGAATAAAAACCAAATCGTGTCTTTCGAATCTGTTCTGGCGCAGCAGCCTCTTCCCCATGAAACTACCTATTATCTGAATATATTCGACCTTTGTTGACGCATTGAAGAATATTTTTAATTGCATGTTATATAAACTGTCTCCACTTCTGAATATTCGGGTAAGTATGATTTCTTCTGTAATCCTATGACAGCTAGTACAAGTACATGTAATATTAATATACAACAATCAGCGATATCTACATATACACTACTATTTCACCAGTTGTTCTGTGAAAATTCTAAAACTTTCATTCATATTTCAAATAGTATATTGAACATTAATAAGTACCTACTATTAAAAATTTAGGTATAATACACCGAATATCACAAATGTGACTACGTGAAGGTTTATTCTCTATTTTCTCTCCTATAAATACGGTAGATTTCTTCTGATTGTAATGAACATGAACTATTTTACGTAAATCATAACAACATCACTAAAAGTATTTAGTAGGACATTGATATATAATTGTGAACATTTATGTGTTCTTAACAAACTAGTTTATGATACTGCGAAGCGGAAGTAATCTTCACGAAAGCATAAGAATAAGAAAATTTGTTGTTCTTCTTTCTACTTACATATTTACATGTAGAATGGAATACTTATTTCAGAAATTCAGGGCCAATGGACATACAGTAAAATAAAACTTAAATAGTCAATATTTTGTCCTTGATGTTGTTTCAGTACAGGCAAGAAGGATTTTGTTTTTTTCAATTAAATGTTTTTTGTGAAATAATTTATTTGGCTACAATTGTGTATTATTGTGTATAAGAGACTATTATGTATACTTCTAAACTTGCTAAAACATCGCTTAATTGACAGCCATCTGAAAGTGAGGGTCAATTTAATTATATTAGAGAAAACAAGAGAGAAAAAGTCGTGTTACGCTTCCGCCATGTTCTGCTTGTAAGTAGTCTTGTCCGACCCTCTATCATTAACCTCCAAAAACCAAATTCACCCAGTGATTGTTGCACCTATCACCAGAATACTTTCTTGTAAGTGTGTGTGCTAACTTTTTTTATCAACGTAAGCACATATCATGAGAATGTTTTGTCTGACATCATTAACAGTACTGTAGTATGTATTGTATAGCCGTCCCGAAGAATACATTTACTTATAGCTGTATGTGTATTGATTTCTATTGACATTTAAAGGACAGGAGAACTGAAGAGGCCAGCAATTTGAGCATACCTGGGCATTGTGTGTATAATGCAGCTTAATATATAATTGCCTGTCATGTTTTTATCAACGGCCAGTCAGAAATAAGAAACCTTGAATGTTATAAAGTTTTAAAAGAATTGGAAAGGGTATATCATGAAATCGTTTGAAAGATAGTAGTAACGAAGCGATACATACCATGTTACAGTGCCATCATGACTATGACCAGACTCATAATATTATGTCTGTATTCGCTTGTCGTGGTTCTACTAACGTACATTAGCTCAAGTAAACGCACTGGCACGAGAAGTCTGATAAATTTGGAATGAAAAGGTGCAGCTCATGCAAATTCAAAGTGTAAAGGAAGTATCTGTACTATCGTGTACTCACAAAGTAGTGCTAAATGTCGCTGTCCTCACATTGAAATGGAGTAGACATGAAAGAACAAGACATTTATGAATTTACATTAACAAGGCAAAAATGTATGATTTATCTACTAGCTAACGACTAACTATCCTTGTCGCATATGATTGTTAAGCCCAACATATTATTAGCGCAAAATTGTTGAAAATGTTTACCTGCCCGGAGAGAGGCTCAATTATTTCTCATCTATCCTTGTCGTGTTGAACTGTCGACAGACTCGAACACAGGACTGACAATGAGCTTGCTGGCTGCCTTCATATGATTGCTCCTACCTAACAACTCATTACGACTTTTTGGCTAAAGGAAATACAAGGAATTTTATGGCCCATTTGTTTCCCAACCTTAGTAGTCAGTCAGTAGTGAACAAAAATTGTTTGTATGAAGAATAATGTAGACGTTTCTGGGCTGCCTTGCTTTACTACAATAACAGTAGCCTGAACAACAAGAACGAGTTTCCCTAGTTAGGAATCGTTAAAAGTTGTGAAAATTCTGGCGAATTTGGGGATTTTGAAAGGAAAGAAATACAATTTTCGTGTATTTCTTTGTACTATAAAATGTGTATATAATATTGTGTACAAATAGTATTTATAGAGTAACCATAAACATAGGAGGGAAGTAGTCCCACAATTGCGTCCTTTCATATTGTACAATACGATATGTAGTAGTAATCTAAGAATTGTTACTGCGTGAGATTTTATTGGAATATAGGGAACAGCAATGGCATCGCAAATCGTAACTGTAAAATCTTTGGTTTCAAAAACGATATAAATGTTGTTGGCTGTTGATGTTTTAATTCCATGGTGTTTAAAAAATGTCTACTATCAGACAAAGACTCTCCAATACTCTGGTGGGATGTGGTGTTATCTCAGAAAGTTGGACTGTATATGTTATGTAGCATTACCTGACAGTAAATATCCGAGTTACATGGACTACTAAACTAAACTCTTAAAATTTATCTACGCGAAACAGACTTGAAAGAATGTATCAATAACTAATAGTCAACATAGAAAACTGACTCTGGAAGAGCACATAGGCTGCGTGGAAGAAAAATTTTGGACAGCCTTTTGCCCCATGTGTAGTCAATTCCGCCATTTTTTGCATGTTGAAAGTGCCTAGAGTAATGTTTACGTGAACCTCCTTCTTATATTACCTAGTTTATGAACTTTCCCTTGTGTATTGTTCCCGGTTTCTAACCTTATATATTTTCCGACAGGGAATTGGATAAATATTGGAATTTTGCTCAAGTTAAATAATGATATATATATATATATATATATATTATAATTTTCTATTGCATATTGTTGGTGGCCCTACATAGAGGTCACTATTTGATTGGTGTACTGAGGTTACGTTAGTCCACAATTTCTTGTGTGTGTCCGTAGAGTACCATATTTCGATTCGAGTCAGAAAATATTAACCTATATTGAGCAGGACGGATTTCTAATGCATTTTATAATGGACTGGGACCTCGTAGAATTCGCAAAATATAATGAACACCGTAGAAAAGATGTCCTATGCAATTTTGTTTGCATTTTACAACTTCTTTACGTTATCAATTTAACATCCACTAGGTTATAGTCAAGTAGAGAATGTACTTTGTGTATGTAGTATTTACAATTTTTTTATATGAACAAACCGATGACATTGTAACTTTCTTCAAAATCAGGGCTGAGTAAGCAGTGTATGTAGATGTAGCCTCCAATATACATATATAGCCTCCAATCAGTAGGACACGCTTAATTTCTAAGATGCAATTTTTCCTTCGTCGACCACATTGTGAGAATTTCTAATTTGCCTCGCCAAAAATATTAAGTGTATATAAGAAAGTTGAAGGTTCCTCGGTTTCCCCGAGGGAGCATGTGAGAAAATTCGAACTGCTCGTAAGTAGGACAGAAGCGAAATTGCAAATAGTGTCACATCGTCTTTTGTCTGCTCTCGCACGTTTCATTTCACTCGAGTTAAGAGTTATCATGCGAATTTCATGGGATTTACTTTTTTCTCTCTATTACGCAGAGCAGGAAAGAGAAGTAGAGTGAGAGAAAGAGAGGCGAGAGCTTAAGCGTACCTTTGCGAAATGAATGTTGCATGTAATATGCAAAACTATATGTCTCTTTGGTGGGCTCCACGCTCCCGTTCATTCATTCCATGGGCACCATTCATACTTATTTATTTCTACATATTTCTCTTTTCACTGCCTTTACATGATGAAACATTGCAGTTTCCTGAAAACATTACCCAACAAAACATTACCTACTCCCAGCTACCAGAATGGAATACCGAAATTGGATTCTAGTGCCAGTTTGTTACTTTTTTCTTCTAATGCGCATCGTGTGTGTGTGTGTGTGTGTGTATTGCGGGAGAGCGAGAGCGAAAGAATTCCAATTAAAGAATACTTTTTACTTTGAATATTTAACATGGAAAAAATTAAAGGAAAATATCAAAATGTTACTGCGTCTCACTATGAGCAAAAAAAAGTGAAAGTCCACTTATATACTTCTGCTGGTGAAATGTGCCCCTCTTCAGAATTTATGACCGAGCAGTAAAGTTGTTTTTAAGTACTAATGGCCACAATTTCTCGTTTGCTAACCTTGAAGAACCGAAATTTCAGACTCGGAAATCATTAGGTAAATAAAAATTGAGCTATTTGAAAGTTTTCATTGTCATTGTGTAGAGGATTAAATGGGAAAAGTTGTTGAAGCCGATTTCGCTGTTTAAGTTGCAAGCACGCTCGCCATTGTAGTAGCCACGTTATAGGACAGTAGTATAAATAGGACATTTTAACCATCTCGTGAAGAAAGTCTGCCATATATGTATGGGGAATGTTTGTCGGAACTTGTGTGTATACGGTACCTAAGTAAGTATGTGTGTCCGTGTCCTCGTATGTGCTTACTACTTCCATGAATCTGTGAATGTATTTCGGCATTGTGTATGCATTTTGTATTATACACTCGAGTTTGTAATGAAATGGAAGCTACTTGTGTTTACTTTTATGCTGTTGTAGTCGTAGTTTTAGTTGTGTGGCAGTGGCACTGGGGATTCTCTTTCTTCTTGGGTCTTTTTTGTCCATTTTATTTGGTCTTGTCCTCTGTCCAAATGCAATGCACTAGCTTGCATTGCAAGTGATCTGGTTTTTTGTGTGTCGTGTTTCTCTTAAGAAGTAAGTATTACTTAGAAACCCAAACAGAAACAAGAGAAGAGGGACTAAAAGGGAAAAGAAAGGCAGCGAATCCCTACAAGTGCCTTCCCTACTATTACCATTACTTTCTTACAACCAGGCTTAAATCTTCCACATTTGCTATAAACATAGCGAAAAGCAGACCAGAGCAGCACACCCATGAGAAGGCAAAGTAAAAGGTTTATACGTTCATACAGTTGTACATATTTGACCGTCTCCTACGACGACTACTACTACTTATGCTTGGAGAGAGAGAGAGAGAGAGAGCAGAGAGCGAAGGAGTGGAAGAACGATGTTGGGTCGATAAAGGGAACTATTTGGGAAAGTATCTCCCAAAAATCGAGATCAAATCCTTCGTGAGAATAGGAAACTTGTTTCATCGGAAGGGAAAACATTGGAAGAAATGGAGATTAGGACAGCGAGCCATATAGGCAGACAAGTTACTCAGCTCCAAGACAGTTGAGCATTGGATGAGTTGACTTGACTGTTCTGTTCTGTATACTAACTTGACTGTCTTGTCTTATTCTTCTTCTTCTACTCCTCTTCTTCGTCCTTCGCTTCCTCTCTCTCTCTCTCTCCTTCTCTGGCCGTTTTTTCATTTTCCTGCCGCTTTTCACTGCTGTGGCTACAAATTTGGCAGACGATTGGACACTTATTCGTTCAAATTTGCACATTTATTGACTTGTCTTTGGATAGTAATAATACGGAGAATAAGGAACAGCAAATTCATTCAGTCCCTTCATGCAGCCATAGGAATGTTCTATTATCTTATGGACGGTTACAATGAGAGCTCGTCGTGTCCCAGATTTGGCAACTGGGGCGTTTTGTTTAGTAGTTCTTCTTTTGTCGTCTCAAATGGAAGTGAATGCTAGACTAGCGCTGAAATGTAAAATAATAAAAGCAGTGCTCATAAGAATAGGCAGAGAGGAAGATGATAATGAAATGAGATTGGACAAACAAAGCTTGCAGACGCAAGACCAAAATAAACAGACTCTATTTGCTTATATTTGAGGACTCTCTTTCTCTCTCTCTTATCTATTTAATGTTCATGGACAAGAAAACCAAGAAGAAAAGAGATGGAAATAAATAAATAATATTAGGAAGAAAGATCAGAAAGGGTAATTAACTTTATCTGTGAGTTGGAAAACGAATGTCAAATCACAAATACTCATATTGTCACATAAAGTCTCTAATTCATACTTAATACCCACTCAAGAGATTCATACATGCATCTTTTTCATAACCGCTTCAATAATTGCCCTCATAACCTATTATTCTTAAATAGCCCGAACTACTTTTGTCGATAACACATATTTATTGATATTGTATAAAAAATAAAACATTAATACCAAAAAATTATTTAGAAGACATGGGCAAATTATTCGATCTTTCAATCTTCCACTAACAAGAGAGACTACTTAAACTAACCTAAAAGTTATGATAACATCGATTTGGGCAGTATCATTATGGACTATCGTTAATGTTTAATTCAGTATCCCAAAAACCACTGTTCGGGGAGGGTTTGAATTTATCATGTAAACTTAGGGATCATTTAACAGAAATTGGAAACTGCATATCATCTAATTAATAAAAATTGTGAAACTGTTAGTAAAGATGTTGTTGCTTTATGTTGGATGTTTTTGCAAAATTTATCGTTGAAATTAGATCAAAGTTTCAATTTTTTAAATTTGTGTCAAAAATAACAAATTCAGGTCGGTTAGTTGACCACTGTGTTCGTTATGATTTGTATGATTCAGAATTTGTTGTCAGTTACAGGCAGTGACTTTTGAGCTAATTGGCTAAAAATTCACCACTTTTTTAGCCAGACGAAAAAAAGTAATGATTTTTCACTTTTAAAATCGTCTTTATGGGGCTACCTTTTGTCATATATGACTGCTGACCATAGAATACAGATTAGTTTCTAGTTTGCAGAATGATTTCAGTAATTAGTATAAGGAGAGGAATAACGATCAATGATATTTGAACTTGCCATGTAACGTAGTGGCCCACTCAACTTGTTAGCAGTGCAAATGTCTTAAAGCGGAATGCATACAGAAATAAGGAAATCATACAAAATTAAGTAGTAGGGCAATTGTTGTTAAAGCGTCGTGGCTTTCTCTTGTAAGTGTCCACTGTGAAGACAAAATTCCAGCAATCGAAAATGAAATGGTGCAAGTGGCCCTATTCAAAACTGTGCGTTTCTTCCTTTCAACTAATCTGATAATTTGCAGATCTAGAAAGCTGTTAGTGCAGCAGCGAAAACGTGAGTGCAGCCAAGGAAATTGAGCTGCCGAAATCAGGAATTGTAATGTCTCTTTTATTATGGGGGAAATGCCCATTATGTCAAAACACTAACATACAATATGCATACAACAGAACTATTTCAGGAAAGCATTTGCATGAATCGTTATTGCGTAGCATTTGCTAAGTCTTGATCGGCAAGTAAAAGGCAACTGCTTCACTACAGAGAGTGAGAGGGAGGCAATGGCAGCTTGAGGTCTTTTGTAATATATTTTTGGCTCAAACTCCAAGACGAAATAAGGGAATAAATTTAGTGGGATTGGAATGGAAACAGGCATGGGCTGTTCCTCAATTATTTTTTAGTGCAATAATAATATATTTAGCAACCGTATGGAGCATATGAGCTTTCTATAAACCATGTAAAGAGAAATGAAGCCGTGCATAAGAAAAAGGAAAAGATTTTATTTCCATTTCGACTGTCTTGACGCTTAGCCAGGGCCATGTCTTATATTTCTCCTCCATCTACTAATATGCACACATAGTAAAGAACTTTCCCTTGGCCACTATATTAGTCTTCTCTTCCGTCTTGTACTGGGAGCAACGAGTCCTCGTACACATCCCAGAGACCTACTCCTGCTACGACGACACGCTCTATCTAAACAGTATTTCTCCATATAAGTAGACTGACTGTTTCTCCTTTGTGTGTGTAAATTTGATTTTGGTCTTGCCTATTTTTAGTACTGTGTGCTACGCGTACTTTATCTTACAGTACTTATGTATACTTAAGAACATTCTACAGACAGATGAGACAAGACACTACTTTTTGGTAGGTAGGTAGAGACTAATATTGGTATTCAGGGAGTTATTTAGGAGTGAATCTCAACGGATTTTTCACTCCAATTTTCGCTGACCGATGATTTGTGCTTCCTCTGTCTGCTGCTCTCACTTTTCTCTCGTACATCTGCTTCGCTTCGACTTTCTTCAGGGTCGACGCGAGAACACAGCCCAGAAACGAGAAAGAATCTTTTCTGTATGAGTACAGCCGTAGTATTTCTTTGCTCGCAGTTCTAAGTACTTCTACAATTCTACATACATACTGCTGCTACTGCTGCTGCTGGTTACTTCCCATCCTAGGAGTACGTACTTTTATATATGTATCTTTGCCGCTCTCCCTCTCTTCCTTATCATTTCTTCACTTTGTTTTGCTTCACTTTTTCTCTTTGCTTCGTATTCCTTTTCATTTCATCGAATTTCAGAAGTAAATAGCAAGAAGGAAGGACCTGACCAGAGCACAGAGTGAAGTGAAGTCGACTCGTGAAGAGATAGGCTTCTAAAAGGGCTAAGAAGGGCACAGAGATCATATATGTGAGCAGTAAGACAGAGAGAAGCGACCTGTTTTCCAGACAACTCTGCTTTCCTTTACTTGTAGTAAGTAGAAAGTAGTAGTTGGGAGTCCCAAGACATTAGTCTGTATATGTTCAGGAGAGGAGTAGAAATAAGTACAGTCAGACCCGTAGGGAACTTCGTCCAAACGTGAACCTAATACCGGATTTATTGGCTCGAGAATTCTCTATTAGCAATACCAATAGAAGCTACGGGAGAGAAAGCAGCGAGGAGTGGGTAGATAGATGAAGAGAGAGAGAGAGAGAGAGAGAGAGAAATCGGCGAAGGAATAGATGGAAAATGGCAACTAAAAATGAAGCTCCAAAGTCATATTGTATGTGAACGGGTAGGTGGTACGTTTCTCTGTATGTATATAGACGGGGGAAAGCAGTAGTGAAAGTCGGCTTCGAATAGTGGTGGGTTGTACGCGAACGAGGCCATCAGCACCGCCACTACCCTCACTCACTCCGCTCACCCTAGATGTGCTCTTCAGTCATACAGTCTGCTATGTCTTGACATAAGTGGCCCTTCCTGCTGCCAATCCTGAGCCGATCGCTTCACAATCTCGATGCCTTAAACTTAAATATCAGGGTTGGCTACAACCAAAAACACATTTCTCTGCTCCCTTCTTCTACTGTTAGGACCATATTCATGCTATTTGCACACTTGGACACTGTGCAGACTCAACTCATAATCCCTTTAACTTGTGTGCTTTTCAACTTGAGCCGACTGTCGCCGATTGGCTGATGCATGGAGCACATATCTTGTCCTGGTGGATGCTCGTAAATTCAGAGATAATAATGGTTACGTTGCTAAATCAATTTTAATTTAATGTCCCAGTTACTTCAAAGTATAAAAATTGTGCCAATATATACTGCAATAATTTCTAATGCCATAAGTGGTTTAAGACGTGTGAACACCTAAATAATCTAAAATGGGAGAAAATGTATTCGTAGAAAGTGAGCACGTAGTATTACACTAAAAAAATCTTGGTAAGGACTTTCATGACATTTGGTTTAATACAGCGAAAGTGAAAGTATGGCGAATATGTAGGTTTGAATTTTATAGATGCTAACAGTGATAGTGATCACAAGTCCAATATCATACGATTAATCATCATACATAATTATACAATAAATAACTAGGACACGGGGAAATGGACACTGATTGTTGTCCCCTAATTGCAAGTGTGAATGTGTCAGGAGTGGATGGGGTGAGGCTAAAGTTCAATTTCTCCCACATTCATACAATTAGATTAAGGGAAGTCATCCATTTAAGCAATTGAGAAGACAAATACTAAAGAAGAAGAATGGACGTAGGAATAATTACAAAAGATAGAAGTGGTAAAAGTCGTTAAATGGCTCTAAAATAGAAATTGTTTATAAAAAATAAAATATCAGATTAATCTACATGAACGGTGATTTCAAATGATTTTACTATAAAATATAAAATATGTAAAGATTTGCTCTAAAAGTTTGCAAAAGATTGAATAAAACTGCTGTAATAATACATGTGTACTTTCCATCTTATGCTTATGAATCCGAGAAATAGAAAAATTTGGTTGCATTCACAAAATTCACAGCATATATTTTTTAAGTTGACACATTTTTAAAAGCGTATGCACAAACTGTAAAAAGGATAAATAAGATACTGTCGGCAATTTCAACATAGTCAAGTGTGGTAACGAAAGGAAAGTCGAAAAGCAAGCAGGTTGAGGTTGAGTAGGGTTTGAAGGGCAGACAGTCATGTGGAAGGGCTATGATGGCTACCTTGGTACTCCTTAGATTCGTTCTAAATACACGTACAACAATTCTACAAATACAATATCGTTGCTTCTTACGTAGTAACAATGCATTGGGATCGGACAAGCGGAGAAAGTCTAGATGTTTCTTCAATTTTTGCATTCCCGTTGGCCATTTTTATCCTTCAGTCCGCATTTGTATTGGCACTAGTCGTATTTATTTTAGTTTACTTTCGCATTTGCCCGAATTTACAGATATTCAACTGTAGCGAACGCCTTTTTATCCTTGAAAATTGTGCATCTCAAGTCATCCAAGTCCACTGGTGGTGGTAAAAGATACGTAAAACATGTTCATACATAAATACAAAGAGTCTGCTACACTGTAATATATTATTTGTACACTATTGTAGCACGACCAACGAGATTCAGAGTGAATCTATGTTCGTCAGTATTTCCTACTACATGCTGCAGTCGGAATGATATGCTGGGTCATACATATCAGCAATAGTGCATTAAATTTGGCTGTTCCATTTATGTTCCTCAAAACGGTGTAAACTCAACTTTCGATTTTTCTGGTTCAAAATTTTATGTGCTTGTGGGGTAAGTTCCCAAGAATTTATAGTAGGTGGCTAGTATCTAGTGGCAGTAGGGAAAAGTACCTGGAGAAATCAAGGGGGCATCAGAGAGAAAGGAGAAAGCTCCACTTTAGCCACTGATAGGAATATTATGGGAGAGCTCGCGTCCTATCTTTCGTCTAGATGACAGAAACGACGTTTCCGACGCTGTATTCGAGAAAGTGGATATAAAAACCTCAATCCGAAAGCCAAGAAAGTGACAGAGTGTGAATTCATTGTCAACTTTACAGCTGAAAAGGTGACAGTTTTATCCAGGGTTTATAGTCCTTTTAGCGGGGCATTATATTATGTTGTTTGTAAATACATCTGCGTGCATAAAATACAAATGACAAATTCAATGAGACCATTAAGGGAATGAAAAATATTTCGACGACTAAAACGGCATCATTTTCTCTGTTAGATTTGCAATAATTCAACAATGCACTCTAATCGTAGACTAATTGGACAACACTTACTCCATGTTTTATAGTGGTTTTATTTTTATTGTGCAGTTGCGAGGCATTAGGGTGATGCTTCGTCGCGTCGCCTCTAAGCACAACCATAACAGTTTCTACTCTCTCTCTTCTAGCTGCTATAAAGTACTGACGATGTATGAGAAACTGAGAATGACTTATTTTAAAAAGCATCAATTTTTTCCCTTTTTCCCAACGAAATGGAGGTGCACTGGCACATTTATACAACTCCGGTAGCCAAGCCACTTTTAGATACATACTTTCACAGTACACAGTCAGTGGGAGTCGAGTTCGTATTCGTGCCAGTAAAAATTTTATTGTGGAAAAAGTAAAATGTGGATACGGTGACAGACGGAACTCACACGTAGACTTTGCACGGTAGGGATCCATTATTTTGGCTTGGCAGTAAACAACATAGTTGATCGTATATGCGAGTGTAACTGATGCAGGCACATAAAATAGTTCCGTTCACCCTTCTACTTGTACTACCACCACCTTTTCCTCTGTTCGTGAGCATAACGGAGCACGTCTGACGGAGTGCACCTACCAAACACCAACTATATGACACCAGCGATATATATACAGATATAATACACGAAATAAGAAATAAGCAGTTGCATGCTGAATTCAAGTTGCGATTTCATGCATCCAGATTTGTCAAGTTGAGCTGGTGTAAATTTCGCAATAGGTATGAACAGTGACACATTTAATATAGAAGCAACTCAATGTAATAAATGTACATTGAGCCATACAAAAGGTTATGTCTATATTTGTATATATAATAATAATAATGTCTGCGTGTGCAGTCGTATATGGTTCCAGTGTGCATAGTAGCATTAATGTGGACGCTTATATTTCCAAATGGATTTGTCTCCTGCTTCTGTCCTGTCCTACTGCTGCTCTATGCAAAGATACAAACTAGGAATACACATGTGTACAGTTCGAATTTGTGAGATGGGAGCGTTGTATGTATGTATAGGACATTTTACCTTTACCTTCTCGTCTACCTAAATACAGATTTTGTC
Source organism: Plutomurus gul (assembly GCA_019776185.1). Taxonomy (NCBI): domain Eukaryota; kingdom Metazoa; phylum Arthropoda; class Collembola; order Entomobryomorpha; family Tomoceridae; genus Plutomurus; species Plutomurus gul. The sequence continues at coordinate 45,793 of JABASC010000197.1, forward strand.
ATAAAGTTAGTCGTGTAGGAGCTGCCTACTTATAGAAAGTGGATTGGGGATGTGTGCTGTATATTATTTGGGGAACACGGTAGGGAAAGGAAAAACTCTGCTCGATTCACGGTAAAATATGGTAGGTCCTCATGAATGTGAATTTATAGCATGGTTCTGTCTAAAGGTTGTCGGTGTAAATCATTATTCTATCCTTTGTTGTTATAGTCTCATATGTGATTTGAATGAAAATGGCAGGGGAATGAATAAACGTTCCTTCTCAACTCCTCTGCATATACTTTCAGGCTCATCAAGCCAACTTGCCTGAAGAGCAAAATATATTACTTAACATAGCTGTTACTAAACTGGCTGGAAATTGCCACATGCAAGCTCTCTGGAAAAATTGAGACCCAAGAGGTGTATATCAGATTTTTGTTTTTTAGGTACTTCCAACGGAATTCTCGGAATAAATGAGATTTAAACTCAATTAGTAGGTGTGTTCTCCCTGGGGATTTTTCTATGGTTTCATTTTCATTTGCTGTATTGTTAATGTGCTGTACAATGTACAAGCAAATTCAGGCGACTAAAACAATGTGTTTGGGGTGGAAAGTTAAAAGCAAACTTATTTAGTGTGTGGTTTAAATGTGAGTCTGTGAGGACGCAAAGGAGAATCCCAAGTGTATGTATGTAAATCACAAAGATGACTAAAGCTTCATATATCTGTTGTTATTTACGTTTTCACTTGATGTCAATGAATTTTTAGTAGCACTACTAAAATGAATTCCTACTTAGTACTAAAGTACTAACAATAAGTGATCACTATTTGTCGCGACATTGGTAGGGCGAATAACAAATAAAATATAATAGGAACGGAATATTCGGGTATTCGAACGTTCAGTTATTTGCATTATTCATTTTTAAATATCTTTTTCGGTGAATGTGTTCGGTATTGTGGTTTCGATTTATTTGTTTTTTCGGTAATTATGACAGTACCGGATGCTGCACATTCCTGCTTCGTGACTTTGATGGTAACCTTGATGTCTAAAATGGTGTAATGCAAAATGATTGATAAATGAAACAAACAACTATTTTAATTCAACCCAACAAAAAAGAGGCTTTTAACCTCCATCTGAATCCATCTTCAAAATCTCAAAATCGTCTTCATATTCAAAATGGACAAAATGAACGCATGAATTCCTCCCATGTTACATACATGAAGATACCTCACATTTACAGAGATTTCATCCATCCATCTATCCATCAACTTCGAAACCATATTATCACCAATAGCAAACAGTGACATTTTATTAGTGTAACGCTTTCGACATAATCACGATCCCCAAGAAAACGTTTTGTGAGATTTTTCATAATTATATCAGTTTACTTGTATGAAAGAAATACTATAAATTATAAAGAAATACTAAAGTTTGAACTATTTTTCGCGTTCTTTGAAGTTGTATTCAATTATTACATATTTAACCTTATGAATTGCACAGCTGTGTACGGCTCTTAGAAGATGACAATAAGTAATGGATGAAATCGATGAATTATGTTGACGACAAGGATGTGCACAATGATGTTAAGTATTCAGATGTAAGAGAGCAACAATGAATGGTAATTGATTGAAGTTTGGAGCGGAAGTCTGAGTATGGAGTGTGTACACAAGGAATCACAACTACGCAAACAGTTCAATGTGTACTTAGCATTGAGACTACGTGCAGTTCTCAGTTCAATGAACACACAATTTCCACGGTTACATAAAAATCATGATGTGTACGCAATCGTTACCGGTTCGTTGCCATATAGAATGCACAAAGTTCTGCTCACCGACTGCCAGAGTATCAGCACATCGGTGAATATGCCCTCTGCCTTGGCTGAATTGTTACTCATGTCTGCAACTTTTAAGTAAAATTGTAAGACACGATAGGTTTTGGGCAATATTTTATACTTTGCTGCTGGAATGACTATAGATATCTGTATTACTATTCCTTCCTACCACTCCAACCACTAATTTATTCTCTTTCATTAAAAGTTTATTTATGGGTTTAATACATTTTAAGAATACGGGTCGGTAGCGGTTAAAGGAGGAGAGAACACACTAAATATTGATCACTCCAATAGCATGTAATTTAGGTAATGTAATCAAACCCCAATTCTTTTTTCTGCTGTGCACAAGAAACCGTTACTCCTGTAATGCCAACCTTACACCTCCACTATAAAATACCTAATTGTGAGTTATACTTACATACATACTATACACTATCTCATATTAGTACTAACACACAGGTTATATTACTATTACGGGTATATTATTACGTGTTTTATGTTCCTTATCACGGTTATATCTTCAAAAATACATAAGTTGGTGGTTATGTCAAGACAAGAAAGTTCATTTGTTAATATGCATAGTTATGATGTAGGTATAGGTATCTAGCATAATGGTTCGCTATACATATATACCGTAATTACTGATTGCTAAACTCCAAAATGCTCAGAGTTGTTAAAAGTCCGGGTTTTTAGGGGGGTGGGGGTTCGGGGCTTTTTGTACCATTCTAAGAGAGCACTGTATACACAGTATTTACATCTACATAGTACGTTCTAACCAGGGTACTCCCAAGCAAAAAAGCATGCTTTGTAAAAAAAAGCATCAATAAAGCAAAAAAGCAAAAAAATCCGAAATTGTCTCTGCTTTTTTGCTTTTTAGCGAACCCTGGTTCTAACTTAAGGTAAAGTCTTACTGTGCATATTTAATTAAATATAACAGAAAAGCCTCATCTCATATTGATTAGATTTGATCATCGTTCATCATCGATTCTCTATCCGCTCTAACTTACTTGAAAAGACAGTTAGTAACCATTTCTCCAACTATTTTGGTAATGTGCACTAAAACACCCTACCCCGCAACACTGAAAATGCTTGAGGGTGTTCCTTTTTGGAACAATGTAAGTTTTTGTCATATACCTATGCGTTTAATTAAATTGACAACCGGTTGAAAAAGAAACGTCATTAATTCTGTCCTATGTCTCCATGAGAAATACCTATGGTATTTGGATGAAATAAAGATGCACCGATAAATATACATTTACCATTGTACATGTATAAATTGTGTTTATAGGCTACATTCAGTAATGTTGCTTCAAAATTGGATATTACATGTATTAATTTCTAAAATGAGAGAAACGAAGTGTATATCATTCGAGAACCAGTGTTTGTGCTGTCCATGCCATAGAACCCATTAATACATGCATTTACGCTCCCACCATTATAAGTATAAGTAATGAGCACAAGCTCAGTAAGCGTCGCTCGTATTGCGAGCATGGAATCGAGGCAAACACAGCCATTAGTAGTAGTATCAAGTGTAGACCACCACCACCATCCACTGAGAACATATATGCCAAAGTCGACTGTTTTGTCCAAGGCACAACATAGATATCTGTATCCTACTTTGTACGTGTTCTGTAATTGAAATGAAAATGAGTGCATCTTACGAGCTACGAACCTGGGCTTGTGCTCATTACTTATAATGTTGGCGGGTTTCGAGTAAACCTTCCTACAAGGAAAAGTTACCTCCACTAAATCTTTCCTACTACAATTCAAATTACATACAGAGTAATATAACTAAATACGCCGTTCCTATAACCTGTCAACTTTTCATGAAATGCCTATCGGGCAAAGGCAAACTAATATTGAAGCCAGTTTGATATTAATATTATATGCCAAAATGCTTCAAAGCGGTGAAAATAGTAAGTAGCAAAATTAACCACCATCAAAGCTCATTTACTGGACTTGCGTTTGTGGAGATTAGAGGTTAATTAAGTAATTTAAACTAACTGGCACAATCTAATGTTGCTAATGAAATATTTTTCATGTAAACAGGATGTGTGTACTTGACCATTATTCATTATTTCATTATACACATTAATAGGCAGTGTCTTTGATAAAAATAATACCACCCTGAAGTATTGGAACATTGGGGGATCTAAAGGGGGATGTATGGGGAAATAAGTGGAAATTCTACATATTTGATCATTTCGTTATTGAGGTTGTAGGAACTTTTGGTGTGTTGTGGTTGGAAATTGTTATGGGAGGAAGGTGGTCAGGTTTAGGTAACTTTAAGTGTCACCCTTCTCTTTTGCCTCCAGTCTACTTTCGCTTCTCGGGGATCCTCGTTTCACAAGACTTCTCATTTTTCAAGTAGCGGCTTTCCTATTGCTTCGATAAATTACCAAAGAGAGGACTAGCCACTTTCCCCTGACAGTGTGTATGTATTGTGCACTTAATAATTTAAGTTGACAAACCGTACGCAATACAAACGACGAAGAGAGCCTCACAAAGTCAGAAGTTTTAGATGTGCGGCAGCCTGCGGTCGCTGTCGCTTCCTCCAACTACTAATTCTCATATGACCAGAGACTTGGAAAATCTTCACTGTTTCTTCTACTTTACCTAGAATTCTCGCCAGATTTTCTACAAATACTATTTTTGTATACATTTCTTGTTTTCATTGCAAAAGATGAACGTTGGGTATAGTAATAGTTGTGTAATACCTATCTATTTTGTCGGGCAAGTGGTAGCTAGTAGTGAGAGTTAAATTGACTCCGAGTTGAAATTATTTATACTGATCCCATCATGCAATATGAACGTTATGAAATTACAGTTCACAGTGTGATATTAGAGGACTCTGTACTTTTATACAAACGAGNTAATATTGTGCACGGATAAATTTATACCTCTGTGCACATACCACTACTCCATCCTAATCGTACTCAATGTCGAAATGGCCAACGAATATAAGCTAGGAAGTAAAACGTAAAGTGTTGGAGTGTTAAATGTTGTATTGAATGTGGGATGAAGTAAAGTCGTACAATTAGAGACCTTAGAGGCTAACATTGAATCGTGAAAGAAAACAGGGAGACGAAGTTGAAAGAGAATTGTTAGAGTTGTTACGTGAAGTTTAGTTTCTAGCTGTAAATCGTGTATCTGTTAAAGCAAAGGGCAAGAAGACATCCATAAAGAAAAAACTGTGCATTGGATTCGGACACTGTGTGTGGAACTGTTGGTGTTAGTGACTATATAGCAGTACGAGCGAGAGAAAGAGAGAGAGTGAGCAGAGTGATGAGTTTGGCTTATCTGGCTATGTGAGCCTTAAGTTTAACTTGTAGTGACATCACGGAGCATCTCAACGTGACGGGGATGTCAACTTTTTCACAAAAGCCACAAAGTGTCAAGTCAATTCGGTGATTACGGCTGGACGAGAACGAGCGCGAGGCCGAGAATGAGGACAACTGACTGAAAGAGTGAGGCGAGTAAAAGGAAAGTAAAATTGTGGATAGTCAAGCAGAAGAAAATAAGAGCTTTGTGCATTTGCTCTCTTCTCGTACTTCAGATTGTACTCACTAGTCACTGCTCACAATTCCTCTCTCTCTCTCTCTCTCTTACTACTACTCAACTCTGAAGCTGGCTTGTTTGGCTTGCTTAGTCTGTCTGTCTGCCAGTGTGCTGTGTGTGTCTGTACGGACATGAGATACAGTGAGTACATGGCTCTCCTAAATCCGTAACATTCCACTCAACATCCAATCCAAGTAGCACTACTATTGCCTTCTTACTAGTGTCTTATTGTTAGCTTTATATACTTACATAATATAAGATGCCAACGCACATACTCATGTGTGATGCTGCTTGCACACCATTCTCGTCGGATCACTTGATAGGTAGTAGTACTAATACTAGTCACCCATGACAATGATTCTTTGTTCGCAGCTAACTACCGTAAATGCTGCATTTGAAGCCTGAATACTTGCAATTTATGTGCACCTAGTGTCTGAACAATCAATAGCATCTGTAATAGTCATGAGAGTACCTAAATATAACGTTTTTAAATTATGGAAACTGTTAGCATCGTTTTGTGCACTTCTAACATTTAACGACATCTCAGCACAAGTTGCAGGGATTTAAAAGTAGGCATTTATTAGTCTAATAATTGTTCTAAATACTATAATTATTAATGACATGGCGAGGTGCTATAAAATGTTCATTTTTTATGATAAAATGAAGCTAACAAAAATTGTCCGTAAGCCTGATAGTGATTAAATAATTTAACTAGCAATATCACAATTTCTAAATCCTAATCCTAATTATCATTCCTTCAAAACCATTCAAAATTCTCTTTTCCCTTCCTTCATCTTACTCACACACAAATGAACTTTTATGTCGCAATTGGAAATTCTAAGAAAGTTAAGAAAATCACAAATAAAATACGTTTGAATATCTCCCCAAATTGAAGCAGTAACGTTTAGTACAATTAAAACAGAAACGTTTGAGTTTTAAGGGATTTTTTTTGTTTTACTTTGTATGCCAAAGATGCCTTAATCCGTTCATCCGGTTATTTCAAAATGATCATTTACGGTATGCACTAACATAATGCATACTGGGACCACTGGGTTCACTTCTTCCTACTGACCCCTCTGTTGGGAGATAGAGATATATCGGAGAAGTTTTGTCGAGGCCGTTAGTTAGTATTGACTGTGTTCGTCCAATTTAACTTTCCTTGGAGTTTCTTTGCTTTCACTTTACTTTCTCATAGTGGTTTGCATTTTCCTTCCAACCTCTTCACCCCGGCGGATCGTAACGATGTATGTATATATTCATTTATAGTAAGTATATGTAGGTTTAATGAATATCTCCAAATGATTGTCAGTTCAGTTGTATGAGTGTTCGAGTCTAACTTACAACGAGGGACTATAGAACTTAAGGAGGTTGCCACATGAAAAAAACGTGAATTGGTTAGGTCTTTTTACAGTAGATTTGGTGTCCACTCATTCTGAGTTTCGATTACGTTTTTCTGTGTCATGTAGCCCTGGATGTATTCGGATACTACTTTCACACGTTACCCTAATATCGACGCATTTACACGAGTTACATAAATACCCAGGTATATAAATTCGGGTGTTAATTTCCTTATGTAAATCTAACTATAGGTGAACGAATACGTTGCAAAATTTATCCTTGATTGCATTATAATTAGAAAGTATGGCGGTTGCTCTCGTTTCCATATAATAATCCTCTGATTGTGTGCGTATACATTCTACATGTGATATTCTTGCAGGAATTGCTTCGCCAGCGTGCATACTGTTTATACCCTCCTATGACAGCGAGTTATATGTACCCTCGATAGCTATATTATTAGTTTTATTAGAAATCCCTTATATAAACGAGATATCAGAATTGAAGTGAAGTGTCTACCGAGAGACCGTATTCTTTGGTAGAGCGGGATGGGAATTCTTCGTATGGCACGTATTTATTTGCCAGCAGATACCAACATTCAAAAGGTAGTGTGATGCGGAAGTTGGCGTCCGATTTCGCTAGTGTTTCGTTCAGAGCCTTATGGAGTGAGAATTCACAAAGGAATGTGTTGTACAGGTCTTCAGGCTGCTTTAACTTATTTATACAATTTAACATGCATGTGTTCATCTATGTACGCAGTGCACAGTGTGCACATATATATGTACATATACAGATATATAAGTGTCGGTGTGGATGGTGGATGATGAATGCATTTCTTATTTAGTACATTCCGAGATAATCTTCTATTTAATTGTAGGAAGCATTTAATATAGTATTATTTTTTACCACCCTTTTACATGATTAAATATGACATGTATGTAATTGTTAATATACATATTTTCTACAGGAACTTTAACGGAAAGTACATCCCTTATGTTTATTACTTACAAAGAGAGAATACATTTCAATATTCAGACAGTGTAGTATTATTTGGCTTTAGAAATACTAGTGTACAATCTTTATAGTATGACAACTTGGTAATAATCTGGCGTAATGATAGAACTGATATATTTAGGAAACTGTTCAGTTTATGTTCACGATACTATTCAAAGTTTGAATACTCCGCAAGAAGGAGGTAAAACTTTATATTTATTATCTGCACTTACTTGAGCGGTCATTCTTATTTCTGTTTCGTACTAAATGCTTCTTCCACCGAATGAATCAATTTTTGACCAATAGTTTATGATCTGTAGTATGTCGTAAAAACTGACCTTTGCTTTTCTGATGTACAGGAAGATAAACTAAATGGAAGTTTCAACTAAACGCATAAAAGAAATGTTTACTCTGTGGAAGCGAATTCAATTTTTACTGCTGTTTCCAACTTATTGAACGCTAATAAAAATATTAACTTTTTATATGCCTGTGGCAGTTTCCCAACTGAAAAGAAGACTCCTTTTCATTATGGAGAAAGCACACATGGGCAAGTGTGACATTGTAACTCAAAGTCGTTCTACAATTAAATGAGAAAGAATCGGTCAATAAAACTTTCTCCTGTCAAGTCGTTTAGTTTAAAAGGGGAAACTGTTTCCAGACGTTTTTGTGTTAAAAAGTTAGTTTACATTCTACTTAATACCAGTAGTATCTTTTTCAACAATTATTTAATGATTTCTCAGTTCAAAAAACATTATTATAGACATATAAACTGCATTACAAATATAGGTTAGGATCCCGCAGATATTTGATTGCATTAAAAATTACATTTGGAATCCAACAGGCGGAGAATGAAAGTCAACGGTGGGAGTAAAGTCGCAGGTACTTTGTACAACTTGTGTTCTTAGTACATGGGTGCTAAATCGGCTATGAAAGGCTACATTGCTTAGCATGTTTGCAAATTAAATACAAATACAAGTTTAGTTTCATACATTATACTATTACACGATACCTTACAATTTAAAGTATTTCTTTGTGTAGTTTTGTTAAAGTCTGTTAGCATATTTACAGAACAACACCCGATGCAACCATTTTCAATTCTCAACGCCTTCCATTAGCCAGGTCCGATAGCCAAACGTGTTGATCATAATAGTAATGTAGGTATTGTCTGCAAAATTTCTGAAATTCTATACATAACATATCC
>JABASC010000198.1:0-54685 GCA_019776185.1 Plutomurus gul
AACCCCCCCCCCAGTGCCATTGCTCTCTGAAAATATTGTAAATGATATGATGAAAAATATGCATGCTTTTCTTTAATGACTAGAAATGAATGAAGTTACGCTAAAATGGATTGGAGAAAGTGTACACGTTTTCCTGGGGGTGATTTTAATTGTTTTTCTACGTGTTTTGTTTCAGTTTTAGATTGCAAGCTGTACATGGCAGAATTTGACGGGATGTGTCTGGCTGGGATCATAACGGTGGGCATTGGGTTCTGCGTGGTTCTTCTTCCTGAAAACTGGCCTGATTACATCACCCGATTGATCAGGTTTGCATACCACACTATTTACTCAACAGATCGCAATAATGTTGTTATTGATAAAAACATTTAATTTTATACTCTCACAATTCTATTTGTCTTCTTTTATATTACTCTCATTATTATTATGAATATTGTTGTTGTTCGTGTCGTGTGAACTGTACAATTGGATATAACACTAAAACTATAGTCAGTATTCTCATTATAGTAAATAAGTAATCTACGTATACCACTTACGCTGAAAATATTATTATTATTAATGTATAATATAATCTCTTATTAGAGAAATCTGTAGGCAGTATTAAATTAAGACGTAGACTCATGAGAAAATAATTTATTGCCTTCCTAATGACCGACCACACAGTCACCATACTGAAAACCTATATACCACATACAAATACCTAGAACGACGTAGCAAGGAATTAGGCTTCAGAAAATTACATTGCAGATGCAGTAGCACCGAAATAGATACTAACCTTTAAATGCATTTTCATCTTCTCTATATTCACTTAATAAATATACAAATAATATTCTGATAGTTTCAGGCTGTTCATCTTCGTGAAAGTAATTTAGTCCGCATCACGCTTTTACCTCGAATACAACGTGCAACGAGTATTAAAGCGTAGAGCTCCATCTCCTTGATGTAATAAAAGTGTCTAGACAAAAGCTCTGTACTTTGTCGGAACTGAAATTGAAAAATATGCATTCTATTTCTACATTTATTTATATTATACATAATAACAAAAATATATTACATGACGCAAAGTACGCTAATAATAATTATTAACATTCGAACAATTTGGGCATTATAAATTAAAGCAATTTTCACTGTTCAATTTTAAACAGTAAGGAATTAAACGATAACCAATAAGAATTACGACAGAATAACAAATGAGGCAGTTCTCAACCGAATTGTTCACCTTTATCTATTAATCGTAATTAAATAAATAATACAAGTACACAAATTAGCGGAATAGAAAAATTAACAGAGAGTAATCTATAGGTGAACTTATACGTGTGTGGAATAGTGTGCGTATAGTACAGTAGTGGAGTATCCAGCCTATGCCCCCCCCAATAAAAATTAACACAGGAAGATAGCGAGATGTGGCTAAATTAACATTGAAAAGATAGGGCGGGCCCCAGGCCCCCATCAAATATTTTTTCCGGACACACGCCTGTATACAGACACAGAGAAACTGCTCCAACAGATTTCTAATAACTAAATGAGGAAATAGCTCGATAACAACAATAGATGTGTGCCCAGTCTCGATTGACCACTCAAGTGTGTAGTGCATACCCAGCTCTAATTATTCTGTAGTGGCTGCCGCAGGGTCTATTTTAAATGATCCTCCTTCAGTTTTTACTCTCTCATCGCCCCCTGCCCGCGTAATTACAAATCATTTCACGCAAATTTGAAGTTCCTCTCTGAAAAACAGAGCGAAAATTTAATTGCCTATTAGGGTGCCCCGCGGCCCGCCCCTATATTATAATAATATCTATAATTATATTATTTTTAACAACTTTGAGCTAATTTAAAATGTCAAAGTCAAAAGACCTTGAAGTGGTGTGCACAAGACTCAAATGAGCAGAGATGAGTGGGCGCGAGATGGGCATACATTTAGTACTACTACTATAAATAGTATTACGATAAATAATAAATAAGCTCTAGAGTTGCGAAAGTATATTATTAATAATGGTGGTTTGTATGTATACTTCGAAATGTTAGGAAGTATTGTACCAAAAATAATTTTAATGATGACTTCAACAAAGGCAAATATGTGACTTGAATTTCTCTGAAACTTATTCCATTCGAATTAAAATACGTATTAAAATATATTGGAAATAAATAAGTATATACAACATTTACATTCGTTCTTCGTGCAATTATAGTTCTACTGCAGAAAAAAATATCTTATAGCACAAACTATCCAATAGTCTACCATAGAAATCTCTGTGCCCAACGAACATACAAAGAAGTGAAAGTGGATGATGACTGGTGTTGTAAATCCAAACAAAAAATCAAAGCTGCACTCAAAGAAAATAAAAGGCTAGTGTTTTCTTGATAAAATGGCGACGATCGTCGAAAATTTAGACAAAAGATGAATATTTGCATGCATTAAGAATCCACAAACAACATAGTCTCAAGTCTCAGTACAATTGTCTTCTTATTCATTCGTTATTTGTAGTTGTTGTTGATCTTTACATTTTCACGTAGCTTTCATTAGCCGTAAAACTCAATTTATTATCACAAGGGGGTCATTCATAAAGGACGTCCGCGTTTAGGGGGTCTCTACCTTTGTGGGGGAACAGGGTCTAAAAATCTCCGTCCTTTATGAACATCCCCTAAGCAGTGGTACTTACTTTAACACTTACTGTCATTTCCATTGATGAAATTTTGAATGAATTTTTGAATTGCGCGCTAGTGATCGAAATGGAAAAAAACTCATTGATGACATGCAGTTCCATTTTAAAAGATTGTCTAAATTCTTAAAGGAAGGATTTTATCACTTCTCTCATTGTCATTGTCAGTCGACCATTTAATATAAATTACAACTGTCGACTCTTTTGAAAATGGCGGGTGAAATCCTCCCTTGTACTATTTGTATAGACTGCATAGACTGCATACTAGACAACTAGAGTCTACATTATACGAATTGATTAGCGTGTAGTTGTGTGGTGCCTATTGGTTGTGTATTTAGTGGCCGATGATGTAATTGTACTCTAATCAAATATTTCTATGATAATGAACGTACGCAAAATTTGATGGCATTATTATTAATCTGATCATGATGATTGAGAGTGCTTTCGTTGTTGTTGTTGTTGTGTATCTATTTATCTTGTTGTTGTTATTGTTGTTGTTTTTTCCTTCTTCGTGTGTTCTGTGGATGTATTCTGTGGATTTTTGATGTTGTTGTTGTTGTTGTTGTTGTGTGTGCTATGGGGAAATGAACAGGCGCTTTCGTGGACCGTCTCCTGAAGAGGAAAAGCACCCCGAACCCAGTCTTTCCGCCTTGCCCCGGCTTAGTCGTGCTGGTCTCGAAAATCACCTTCTAAACCCCTCCGGCCATTCTTACCTGTCCAACAATAACTCCACGTCAAACTCCGTCACGTCCGCCCAGTCCCCCAAAAATCCTAAAGAGCAACAACAAAACGCCCCCAACACAAATCATAGTTCTAGTAAACAGGCGGCGACCACACAGCAACATTACCATCAACATTACTCACAGAATCAGACCCAGCCTTTCCACAGCCCACAACCACCGCCACACAATCAAAGCCACCCCACCACCCACGCAAACTCCACCCACACCCACACCACCCACACCACCCACTCCAAGAATAATAATCACGCAACAAATCACCAATATTTTTAACAACATCCTCCCACACTCTCAGAACGATAATCAAAATAATTAATATTAATTCCTCCATAGCTAATTCTCGGATCCACATTCAATCTCACAAAATATAACTCCTCCCACAAAGTAGCCATTAGAGAGTTTTGAATCTAGACAAATAATAAATTATTCGACGCAAGAATATAACGAGCATATGAAAATACTTTTAAGAATAAAAGAACTGCACAGAAGGATTTATCATGCTTCTACGATATCAGTACAATTAAGAAACTTTCCAATAAATTCTCACAAAATTATTCCTCTGACAATTATTTTAAACATCATTAAGTTTTCTTATTTGGAATAGAAATGGCTAATGTGTCAGGGACTTCATAAGGACTTTCTAGGTGACCATCCCTTTGAACGACGTCTCATGAAATTGTCGGTAGAAAATTCTGTACAAATTACCAGAAGGTAGGATTGAGCAGATATTTTAAAAAGAGAAAGTTCTTTATTGTACAGACACAATGGAAAAGAGTCACGATATTTGCATGTAGCAGGGGCATATAGGAAAATTCATATTCTCCATTTAATGTACACGAGATCCTAATCTCGAATATTTCTCCCCTTGTTTAAGAAGAGTATACGAGATCAAGTCACTTGTATGAAAACATACCGTTTCCCATGGAAGAAAGTAATAATTGACGGAATTCACGGTCCAAAAGTGAAAACAGGACACCAAAATATAATTTCAGGTAAATACAAGAATAATTAGGAAGTTGTCTCGCCAAAGTGAATATATTCGTCCATGCATATCATACGAGATTCGAATTATATTTTCTCCTGTCAATTCCAGCCCATAATTTGAAAGACGAAAGTTTTTCAAAGCCTTTATTGTGTAGCACTTGACTACTGACAACAACCCCCACCCCAATGTCTAAGATCTGTAGAACGATGAACTTTTGAACTTAAAATGATGTGAATAGATTATCTGAATGATGAATATTTGAGCATATCTGCAAAGCAATGTATTCGATGTTGAAGCGTGGAAATTTTAGAAATTCTCACACCTTGAATTGTGAATTTTCCTTGAAAATTGTCAGTTATCACTCTGTATTCTCCTTGTCCCTGTTTCTGAGTCCCCGCGTGCCTTTGTGGTGGTCGAATGGCGACTTTTGAAATACATTTGACACAACATTTGAGAGTGGGAGGAGCAGGAACACATTCAGACATTCAGACAGACATTCAGATGGCAAATAGATTGGAGGTGGTGAGCGGGCGTTTACAAGGGACCAGCAGTGGCCACCCAGTCCACCCAGTGTGGCCAATGGACAGTGTGTGGCACGTGCCTCCACGGTCGTGTCCATAGCCTGTAAGCCCATAATCATCATTCAATCATTTTCTTCATTTAAATAATCTTTCTCTCATTCTTGTACACTTTTTATATTTCCCTCACTTTATCTCCTCGTCTAAATCATAATTATCTATCTAAATATTATCTAAAAGTAATCCAATCACTTTCTCATTTCTCAGTATTTAGTTCCTAGTAAAACGCACACTCATTTTCACACACTTGAAGTAGCACAATTCTTTGTGTCCATTCACCATCCCTCCCCCACACCCAAAATTACAGTTAATTCGTAATTCGCACAATTTAGCATTATTCTATATAAATAATTCCGTCGTATCCCTCTGGCGTATAAAAGTGTTACTGTCTTCTGTGATGCGTGCGTACACACGAACACACATTTCACCTACATAACAACATTGCTATTCTATGCACATGCATCACATTGCTAGGGGCGGAGCGGCACATTAATTAAGTCGGCTCGGAATTATCCAAAAAGGGCTGCAGCCACCAGATTTAGTGCTCTTTGGAATATTTGTACCGTTTTTCAATTTTATTTATTAGGGGCCATTCATAACGAACGTGTTTAGGGGGTGGGCAGGGGATCTTGGACAAAAATGGCCGCTCCATAACATATCAAATTATGGGGTCACCATATTTGTGAGACACGAGAAGGGGGTACAAAAATTTCGAAAGCTTCTTCCAGATAGAAAGTGCTTTCATTTCAGCTGTTCGTTAGATTTGTCTGTCTAACTAGAAAATTTTTACACCCAGCCTTTTAGTATTAACATAAATTAGTAAACTGCTTTGTTCAAAATTATTTATCAGCATTGTATTAGTGAAAGTGAGGAAAATTCAGCTTTTTCTTTAAGATGAGATTGTCAGAGCATGCAAAGCAGACATTAAATGAAAAATGCAGCTATTAATTATCGTAACGATAATGATAATTACAATTGGATGAAACAACTTGAAAGAAGAACTTAACTACTGAGCATTGATAGCAGTAGCAAATCCTTCAATGTGTAACCAAAATAACGTATGTTTGAAAATTTGCTAATGTTTTCCTTGAGGGAGAATGGCGGGTCAAAATAAGAATTCGAATCAATTTCTTTTGAATTGAAACACAAGTTAAATTTGCATGCTTCAAATCGTATCGTAAATAGGAGATTTTGGTGGACAGGAATAGTGAAAGTTGGTTGGTTGGACAAATTGTGCCCAATGAAGCACGTGACACTGTACATTCATTGACATTGTTATCCTCTGTGCATTTCACTGCCCCACCAAAACAAACGTTTCGCAGATTGACACTGAATGCTTTCAATTCACTTTCCCTTCCGTTCGCGTCACTGCCTCCCTTACAGCACACCAATTGTAACTTCATCTTAACCATACAGCCACCCACTCTCCACTCCCTACTCCTACTTCCTCTTTCTCTTATCATTGGGAATGCATTTTCATGTATATCATGTTGAGTATGAACGTGCGTCGGTGCACAACAACCGCCAATTTCGAATGTTAGCACGAATCAGTTGCATGGCAGCCGTTTTTCTTTAATAATTCATCCGTGTCTGTGTCATAGTTCAACCAATGGAACAAGTATGCACCCTCTCTCGTACAGTTCGTAATACTAATTCTAAGATCTCAATTTACATGGTTCAGGTGAAAGTCGCACTTTCACTTCTCCACCCACTTTCTCTTTTGACATGATTATTGCCTTGTATTTGCATTTGTTGCTCTAAAGCGTAGTCAGGCATTACACAAATACTAAACAATTTTTATTGAAAATGTCAAAGTTCATTGCTAATTAAGGTCAATGTGCAAACTAAAGAGATTTACAAATTTACACCTTGTTGATTGTGGTCTGCTTTGGCATGATCTTCCATTTGCTTTTAACCCATTTCTGCACAAGTAGCTTTTTGATATGCATTCGAGTTGGTTGTTCATTGTTTGAGTGCACCCCGTATTAGTAATAGGATAATTGCATGTTATTCGTGTACAATTATTAATTAGATGTCTGTGTATTATTGGGTAGTGAATTGTGTGTTAAGTGTTGATTGAAATGATTGGTAACCTGTATGTACCTCTAGGGGATATTTTAGAGATGAGCCGAACTCATTCCTATCTCGATACTTCTCCAGAATGAGTCTCGCCTTCTACATTGCCGCTCCGCTCTGTCGCTGTTGTTGATGTTCTGCTGAAACGCTGTCTCGCTACTTGCTCGCTCAAATTCTTATTCTTCTTCTTCTTCATTGTCATTATAATTTATGTCAACTGATTGGATTTTAAAATTATTCATTGGATCCTACAATAATAATGAATAAAGAGAAGACAAACAAGGTGAGCATTGTACACGAGAACAGGACTGCAAGAGAAGTAATAATGAGTTGTTCAAGGTGTGTGGTCACTGGGTGGGGCTGAATGAGAAAAATTATGTAGATTAGGCTATGCTCTAAAATGTCATTGTTATCATGTCTTAATTATAATACGTAATATGCACCCTGTAGCAACCATAATAATAATTATTGTTGAAGGAGCGAGAGTGGAGCAGATAATATTTCGATAAATTCACATGCTGTGCGGCTTAACTGTTTCACTGTGTAATTAGTAATTAATGTGCATGAATTGATATTGTCTTGCCTAATTACTGTTCTATACGTCTGTTAAATATTATAGTCTCCATTCTGTTCATTACAGGTGAAAGTCATTAATTTTCATCTGTACGTGGTTGTATTTTAGAGTAGACGCGTCTGTTAGTCTTCGGCGGTGTTAGCAGTGTGTCCCGCAGAAATGGGTGCTGTGTAAATGCGATCATATTACGATACAATGCCTTTATCCATCCAAAGGGCGGTCCATGAACGACGTAGACAAAATATCCATGAACCATCCATGAAGCTAGTAGCAATAGCCTGTAACAGGCTCCTCCTCTTTTGTCTACGTGGTTTATGGACCATACCTAGCTGTCAAGTGTTTCATGTACCGTAGAAAGTAGTGATGTAGCGTGGTCGCCCTGTATGTAACCACTTTGTGGCGTTGTATTTGTCATGTGTAGAATACTTCTGTTTGTACTTGTAGTACACATGGAATTCTATGGCTACTTACTACCTTAACTACCCTAACTACCTTATTATTGAATAGACGTATTGTGTGAGCTTCACTTACAAGTTACATACAAGTTAGTGACTCTAATTGTGATGATGTTGTGCGGTGGAGAATGAATCCAATATTGAAATCTATATAGGCTATACTACTTAAACCTATAACTTATACTACGTGCATACATACTAACTACTACTTATAATATGAATACCACTAATGGTGGAATAGAAAAACTATATATTATAATCTATTCTATAATCTATTTACTTGATTACATTTACTTACTAGACTTATTATGATAAATACATTCATGTAAATTACATTCAGTCTCCCAATAATGATTCTTGAATAAAAATTTCCATGAAATCTGTCACAAATCGACAAAAGATTACATTATCAATATATTTCGCATCGGAAAACTTTTCTTCTTCTTCTTCTCTCTCTCTCTCTCTCTGTCTCTGTCTCTCTGATTCTTTCTCTATATTCAACTTGTTTATTAAGTAAACGATTTTCTCGTTGATTCACGTTGATGATGACTTGATGCAAGAATAGTTTTGTGAGACTCGAGCTCAATTTGTATGCGTGTATGTATCTGATCGAATAGATCTCATTGTTATTACTAGTTATTCTCTTTTCTATGTGAACACATAAAAGTGTCATGCAAATGTTATTGTTATTATCATGATCCTCTGTAGGGGGAAGACATGGGAAATGTGAATGGGCAACGGATGCTTTTATTGTACAAATGTAATAGTAAAGTAAAGTTGTCTAGTCTCACAAAACTACTCGATGTATCTTCATAGCTAGTGAAAACATGTAACAGTCAGCTTCTGTGCTACACATTATAGAAATGCTACTTATACTAGAACTCGGCTGCTGCTCTGCTGTCGCTGTCGCTGTAAACTAAAAATCGATTTTAAGTACAGAGAACATTATTGCATCGATGGCTGTGCCACGGAAATATTCGAAACCACTTATAAATATTAGATTCCTATCTGCAGCAACTGCAGTCTAATTTCCCACAAACGACGCATAAAGTTCATACAGGAACTCCTTTCAACAAAAAAATTATACTTTTTGTTCATTGAATGTGAAAAGAGACATTAGAAATAACTTAAGAGTTGCTATCTGCGTTTTTGTCCAATTTTTTTTATTCAAAGCCTTCCGCCTTGAAACTTATTTTCCTTGTCAAAACACAAAGGGAATCTACTTTGATGACGTAATCACAACCTGCTGTTTATCTGGGGAAACGGATCCCTAGAAAATACCACACCTTTTCATCAATAGGGGGAGGGATGGGGATGAAAACCATGGAACGTTTTGAAACTCCTCCTCCCTCCCGACTCATTAATTGTAATCCATTTGTTTAGCTTGTAACAGTGATTAACTGGATAAATGACGGGTTTTGATGACGTCATTAACGTAGGGTCCCCATTGAAAAATATGTAATCGGTTTTATGTGGAAAGCAGTAATTCAAGAAAAATGCTTGGAAATCGAAGGGACGTGCAGGAAGAGTGGAATCTGATGCGAGCTCCATGACTTAAACAGAGTCTACAGCGATTGTTTGTTATTATTATGCACTTTCACCAGACTCTATATAGAGAAAGTTTCGCTGGATGATTATATAGGAGAGGGATGGCGTGTCTGATGCCTATACGATTTTCCAACAAAGGTCTCCAACTCTTTTCCTGTGACAACACAAAGTGTATATACGCGTGATAGACATGAAGCGCTGCAGAATGTCTATTATTAGGATATTCGGAATATGATTATGTGCAGGACACGGAGCATTACCTATGCATCTGTATACATACAGAGGAGACTTTTTTATACGTAGTAGTTTACTTTGTTTGAACCGGTGGGTACGCCCACTTAAGAATTCACGAGATTTATAAATAATTTAACAACAATAACAGAAGAACTAGTGCACAGTCTGTGGCAGACATAATGCATCCACTTATACCTAAACGCATTTGCATTCATAATGCTCAAAGCGGCAGTAGCAGACCGGTAGGCATTGTTACATTAAAAAAGAGAGACCACAGGTACACATACACATACACGCGGATAGATCCTTGGTATTCGTTGTGTATGACAGAGTATAATATTTTATATGGTAGATCGCATTCCGAGGAAATTGTTAAGCACACTTTTTGCAGCAGTTTCACTTTATTCTGTGTTTCTGAGTGCGGTTCACGGGACGGATAGCTTTCCGAGACTGAAGCCATGTTCATGTGTGCCCGTCATATTTTTAGCACACATAATTGTAATCCATTCAGTCTCGTCTAATGTTTCCTCTGATGCTTCCTCAAAGCTCACTGTGAATATTTAACTGCCGCTTTAATACTGATGAGAACCATGCACTGCATACCATCAGTATTCCATATTTCACACTTTCACCACATCTTATTGTGCTGAGGGACACGTTTACATATTGTAACAACTCATTTTAACTCAACCTATACACTATTAGGTTACTGTTGGGCTCTGAAAATGTTTCTGATCTCGTGTAAATAATTAAATAGCACAAATCGCAATTGAAAAATGAAAATTTGCCAAATTTTAAAAACTGAATTGAAATTAAATTTAGGATTGACCCATTGTGATTTCCATTTTATTTAAATCTCGTAAATAATTTATTTTATTCAAGTGTATCTCTTATTAGTCTTTGCAAACTTTCACCTCAACTTTCACCCATGACTCATGCTCATTAGCGAAAGTGCGGCAGTTGAAAAACAATAGACAGGATAGTGATTTTGGATTAATGGATCCCACTGATTGGAAATATTGACTCTTATGTCAATGTGCACACTTTTGGAAGGTGCGCGTGTGCAGAATTATAATTGCAGTGAAATTGCGAATGATTTGGATGATACAGTTTTATTTATTGGCTGGTGCTGTATAAGTAGAATGAGTGCAGTGTCTCAGGTCACGGCAGAAAGGAGAGAGCGAGCGCCAGCAGCGCCCGTTCCCCCGCTCACCTCTTTGTGGTGCCTCTCCCTCCGGGTGAGTGACTAAAATTTCATAGGCAATGGCAAAAAGGGTGGACATGGACACGAAAACAAATTCAAACCAAAAATAGACTAGGAAAATATTTGCACACTATCGTTGAAAGTTTTAAAATGTTGCACAACTCTTACAGTCATGTATTGAACTGCATACCGCAAATCCTCTAAAAAAAAGCGGGAGACGCTTCCTCTTACTTACATTCACATTTTCTGCGTTAATTTGTGTCACACGGGGTAAACGTGCATTCTCCCATTTCTCATGTTTTTCCACCTACTGTTCCTTGCCTCCCCCGAATTATTCAGAAGATTTTAGGAAGGGAGATCATATTAGAACGATTTGCTTGTGGTATGAGTAAATGATGTGGGACTGAGATAACCCGTGTTAAAATTAGAGAATTGACGGTACAGGAGTAATACATGTATTATGTATTCATATGTGCATTGTGTAGAAGACGTTATATTGAATTGTGTGCAAATGCCATTTGCAGTGTACATGTCTATGTCCGTCTATAGTCAAGTCCTATTCATCATTCTCTAAATTCTCTATCCATTTTTTATTCGCATTTACATTTAATTAGTCTTTAAAATTACTTTCTCCCTTTTTAGCCACTTTTACTGTTCACAGTAGTTTTCTATTCATTTCTCAATTCTTCTTCATTCTACAAAGTAAATGAATTTAGTTTTTCCATTCCAGTAAACTCTGTGAATGTTTATCCGCTATGTTGTTACTTAAGTGAAGAAAGTACGGCTAGACGCTTTTACTTGGCCTCCGACTGACTTGTGCTAATCGCAACGGAAATTATCTTCCAACTTGTCTCGTCTCTGTATGTTCTTGTTTTGAATCCGAAATCTCTTTTAATCTTCTTCTTTCTATCGTTTCTACTCTGCTTTCTAATCTTTCCGCCGCTTTCCAATCTCTTTGCTTCTCTTCTCATTCAAATTCATGGTTGAATGATTGCGCTCGTTGCTTTTACTTTGTGCAAGAAGTTCTTTTTGCATTCCACAGCACAATTTCCTTTGGTTGTTGGAATTGTAAATTCAAGTACTTGTAAGATTTTATCATTCGGTTGGTCGGCCATTCGTGGGAACTACCCAACTATTTCATTAAAGAAAGCAGAGGAAGTAACAGTTGCTTTTTCACAACATCCGCCGCTACACATTATTCAATTAGTTTTCCACTCTTTGGGGAAACTTATTTCTTGGTCAGAACTTATCCGAACGAAATGTCACGTGCAGACACCACCTGACATTTCGAAGGGACGCTTGAATTTTTTCGGTTCCTTAATTAATTGTCGAAAAATTAGTTTCAAGGGGGAAAATAGAGTGTGGTATCAAAGCCTGCAAAAAAAAATTAGCAAATATTTGTATTTGAGAAATCGTGCAGAAATATTCTCTTGTATGGTCATTTTCCACACATCTTTTCAAATTTCAACCAACAATTCACAAAATATCGTCATCTTTTTTCCCAATTGCTCTGCCATTACATTGCCATGCAATTTTTATGACGGGAAACGGGTACACTAAATTTTTGCATCTTTATTGTTAAGACTTTCACTTGTACTACATTTTAGCACATTGATATTTAACTGTTAGTATTTGAACTTTGAACTCGAGTTAACTTGTGAGGGACGATCCAAAGTCGCTTTCGATAACGTGTAAGCGTTCTTACTTTTAATTCACATTTCACTCGTTCGTCGGATGTTCTACACAGCATCACATTTATAAAAGCACTTTGAAGGAATCCTTGGTGATTTCACAAGCCTTCTTCTCTGTAAAGACAGTTTCTCATTACAAAAGAATTGTATGCAAAGGCTGTAATTGAAAGGGATATGCATTGTGCATGGTCACGTAAATATAAATGGAATCTGCAAACGAGAGCATGGATTATTATGTGTATCTTGACTCTGTGTACATTGGCTTGACTTTCTCCATGCAATTTTGTATATGTACCTGAACCTATTTCTCTTTGTACCGTTGTGTAAATATTCGTAAAGCGGACAAGGATTCATGTAAATGCACTCGTACACGTTTGACAAGCTACACCAACCACACTGCATCTCCTACCTACCGTAGGTGGCCACTACAAATGAAACGCAAACTCGCCGATGAACAATGCCCACCTATGTTCGCATACCCACCATCACAACATTCTCTCGATTATATTCTAAACCGATATACTAATAACTTTTGTATTCACTCTTGTTGACTCTTGTACAATATTGTTCTCTCTACAATTGCTTGTGTGAATGGAATCTGTATTTCAACGTTTAGGGATCATCCATATATGACGTATGCAGTTGGGGAGGGGGGCCACTACTTGCACACAACAATGTGCAGTTGTATGACCAGGGTTTCGGGTGTGATTATCAAAGTGGAATTAATTGCTGTGATCTACATAGTAGAAGGGATAGCGTCTACCATTAATCCCATCACAGTTAGTCACAATTCACAGTATTTAATCCCACTGTGATGGATTTTTGTGATTTACTGTACGAAACCCTGGGTATGACAAGGGAGGCAGGGGAAGGGATAATAAATGTTTCAGGTTTTTCACATGTCATTATGTATGGATTATCCCTTAACTCATAATTCTTTTGTATTTTATTATTCAAATAATCTCGCAGTGGCAGTTAATGTATTTATTCATTAAAATATTAATCCTTATTTAGAATGTAATTTTTGTGATGACTAATTACGCAATATTTTTCACTTACTATTAACTACTAGTCCACCTCTTGCTATCACCTACTTACTACTAATTACTACTAATTATTAATAACCATCACACTTTATTGTTACATTATGACTAACCCGAGCAGATTATTTTCAGAGTGTGATGCCCCCAATTTCAAATTTTTCTGTTGCGTTCTGATTTTAAGGTATCTGGCTCAATTGAAACATCATTCACGTTGGGGACGAAATCGTCGGGGCCAGAATCAAGCTCAAGAGCCAATCGACACGCGTACAGGTCACATACGCTCTCACCTGAGATCCCCTTCGGGACGAGTCAGATGAACGCTCCTTTCACAGAATCGTGCCGTAAATTCATCCTCACCTGTGGAAGCAGAAAGACAAATGAAGGCATCTTCGCGTTGAAGAAATACGACTTATGAGATGAGAAGAAATTCTGTAAAGAAAATGGAAGAATGAAAATTGTATCTTGTATATAAACTCGAAATAGATAAATGTAAAATATTAGAACATACATATTCCCTGTTCTAATGCATATGTATTTCTGGCGTAAAAGTAAAAATTGTGGAGACCGAATTTTCGTAGCTCCTTCCACTGTGAACCGATTACCCGCTGGCAAAATTGTAATTCTTTTTAAAAATAACATTTCCCATAGATTGCTCCACTGGATTTTTTCTACAGTCATCATTTTATAGAAACCTTTGTTGTAAAATAAATAATCGCAGAAGAATATTTATAAAAATGTTTCTTAGTAATTTGTCAATTGGAGAAATCTTACTTGTGAAACAATTTTAAACGAAAATTTTCTCAGAAGAAATGGTGACAAGATTATTGGAATAAAATAAATGAATTTCTAATCAGTATGGACGTGTAGGAATTGTATTATCGTATGCAACCTATATAGTGATAGGAGACCCCGTCCAGTTCCAGTCGCATTCCAATAAATAATACCGTTAGCTAATTGTAGCTAAATAAGAGAGTCATTCTTAATTAATGTCTGAAAGACACATTTTTCCTCTCATCTTCGAAAAGGCAATCAATCAATAATAGTGTACTAATTCCGTTTTCATCGACAGACGAAAGTTAATTGTACTTACCCTTAATAAGTAAGAGCATCAAATGAGTGGCTAAAACTGCCCTGATTCAAATTTTATGTTTAGTTTTCCGCTCTTTCCTCTCTCATAGCCAATGAAATAAATCATAGTAATACTCTAACTGTGTAATTACTCTGTAAAAATGGTCGTCTTTAGTGTTTACACATACTTATAAGGCTTATTACGTGTTTGTCAAACGCGCTTTCAACTAAAGAGAACCCACTGAAACGTTGTCAACAAATCACCGTGTCAATTTATTATATGGACAAATTAGGAAAAGTGAGGTAAAATTTTCTGTGTATTGACGATATAAAAATTGGGAAGGCTCCGTTGTATTGTATATAATAGAGATTGATACTAATACATAAACATTTAGGGTACCATGTGGATGTGTACTGCACATGCGCAAATACAAATACGAAGAACAAAGGTTTATTTTCTTGTAATGACCGTTCATGTAATAATTGTATGAGGAACACAATCATAATGTGAACCTGAGCAGCTTTCAGTGATCTCAATTGCTTCATTTGTACAGCTACTAATGCAAAAAGGGGCTGTACAAAAGCCAACAGAATAAGTACTAAGCATACTTAATGTATACTCTAATTACAAAATATACACCGAGTTTGTGAAATGCCACCCTTAAAATCCCTTATCAAAAGTAATCGTTTTGTTATTTCTATCAGATGTCTTTTGAACAGTGGCGTATCCACTATCCACCCTATACCCCTTCCCCCCAATCAAAAAAATACGCATGAAGGGAAGGGGTGCGGAGTTTGGCCAAATGAACTTAGAAAGGATAGAGCGGGCCCCCAAGACCCCACAAAATACTTTTTCTGGATACGCCCCTGCTTTTGACAAATTTAACTTAAATGAATTTTGTACACCATTTACAAGATGGAGATTGTTTTTGCCATTTTTACTTTCACTGTGCCATAATTATATTATTTTTGATGAGAGTGAGATCAGTGAGAAATATTTTGAAAAAGTTGTGATAATGGATTTCCTGTAGTGGGAGCTGTAAAACCCGCCCAAAATTGATTTTGTAAATTAAAACCCCATAATACAAAAGTATCATTAAGAATTAATTAGATAGAAAATTGGTAGCCGAATAAATATAAGCGTAAAATGATTGGAGTGTATGCAGGATGTAAAGTTTATACTTTAGAAGAAGGATGACATTAGCATGTACTATGAATTTAGAGTCCAGCAGATTGTGTAAAAATTATTCAAAGAACTAGATCATTGCAATCGAATACTAAATAGACTACAAACACATCTCTACTACAACACTCAATGTTATTCATCATAAAATAATTATACGAAGGTTAATATTGTAGTTGTAATAATAATAACTTTTACTTCCACATAGATTTACAGTACAATCAATCACAGAAGAAGAGAGAAAACTATTTTAGAGACAAGAATGTAGTTCGGGTCCAACAACAATAAAAGAAAACTAGACAAATCTTGCGAAAACTATTATATATATATACACATTTAGTTCCAATCAATTAACTCGGACTTATTTTATAATTACTATGTAATAGGCTTATATAAATAATTTTTTGTACACCAAGTAACATTTAAATTTATTTGCCAATAGTGTCCTGCTGTAAGCGCAATTAAATAATATTATTCTTTCGTTGTCCATATTTTGAGGTGGTATAATGAAGATGCAAACATTTGCAAACGATCTCTTGTACTGTACGCATAAAATACACACTAATGTATAATTGTGCATGCAAATGGCAAAACAATTGTTCAAGTGTCAAAATCAACATGTACAAAATACTAACCATTTTACGTAATTAAACTCAGGCTCAGGGTTGGCCTGTTACCAGTCATGTAATGTAATCCGCACTATGTAAATAATACACCCGGTATAATCTAAAGGATGCATGAGCCCGTTTACAAAAAAATTGCAAATTTTTTCTTGCTAAATCTAAAATGTGAGGGTGGAGGTTGCTGGAAATCCTCGACCCACGCCAATGAATGCATGCACCACTGAAATGCGGCCATTATTGATATCACGTTGGCAAACTCGTCAGAAAATCATTGTTGTACATGTTAAATGAATTCTTAATGCGAAATCAATTTATGGTAACTTGTGCAGTTAATGAAATGTCCAGAAAGCATTTATTTTGTGTGTACAATTGTACAAACTCCTACAAAAGGCCAAAGGGTGGGCCTATAAAATTTTCTAATATTGATTCGTAACTCGTTCATTCATTGCAATTTTTGGCAACACTTAAGAGCAATAAGTGTGCAATAATTGCAATCTTGTAGAACATTAAAATTTTCGTAAGTCCATTAGTGATGTTTAATTTGTACTTTCAAAAAATGGACGAGATTGGATGAATTTTAAAAACTTTCTGAAGGCACACTCACTGCAATTTTAGCATTCCATGAATGATTCATGGATTTAATAATTTAAATTCCTTTGTTCGTTAAATTTGTGTAGAATACTTTTCTAATGTCATGTCAATGCCGTCAATATCTGTTCTATTGTGTGGATCTCTTAGTGACTCACTTGATTCATCGATTATTCATAAATCACTTTATTAGTTCATTGTTAGAAGTGAGTCATTGTGAGATTCTCCACTTTTGTGTAGAATGCAAAAATGTTAGTGTGAATTGAATTATAAATAAAAGATATGATATTGGTAATAGTTGCAATATATACGCATTTAAAAGTGTTCAACCCTTTGCAACCATACAATTTTGCCATTATTATTATACTCAGCAGTGGCGGATCAGAGGAGGAGGGATTTCGGATTTAGGGGGATCCATCAGATTTATTAGATTCCGCCCAAGCTCCTCTTCCCCTATGCGAGTCTTTAATTGATCCGTCACTGAATAGGACCCTCTTAGAATGTTATTAGTAAATATTCTCCGTATGGTTACCTTGTTTTTGGAAACCCTTACAATGTACTGAAATAAATAATATTTAGTTGAATGAAGACTAAATTTGAGCAAGTGGTTATTCATGAATATTATTTTATTATCTCTCATTCAACCAAAATTTTGCAAGTGTGTTTGGTGTGTCAAAATATCTCAGAAATACCATTGAAATAAAATCGTTGGCAAAATATCAGGGAATTGGGTGGTGTAGAGGGGCTCGGCAATCTTTAGTATACATCGTCAAGTCGTCTCGTCTTCTGTCAATGTCAATAACACAACACGACAAAAAATTTGGGCAGGGGTTTTAACTGTATATTTACTAATAGCATGTTTAAATATGATCCAGGGGGCTTATTCTCAAAGCGTTTTTCAGTCCTAACCCAAATTTTGGGACCGGTATCCAAGCAACCCCCATGTAAAGGGGTATGGCTTAGGATTTCCTAACTTTAGGCGCGCCCAGATGACGTACGAGAATTAGCCCCCAAAGTAAAATCCATGGCTGTCGGCATTTGAGCTGGGAATTTTTGGAATCATTTTTGGGCAATTCTCTCTTTTCGGATAACGTGTTGAGCACCAGTTCAAGGAAAATAATGTGATACTGTTGGAATACCGGGGAAATAAAAATAAATGCAGGCAGTGCAAGCGGAGGGCCATAAAAGTAAGGAATGGTTGACTGGTTAAAACGCTGATGTGCGGGGAATTTTAATTTTAAATTTTCATATCTGATTCACCAGAGGTGCTTCAAACTTCAAACTCAAGATATATGATCCAAAAGCACATTGACCGGGTTTGAACTAATTATCCAGATTCAGATCATTCCCATTTTAATTAGCGGTTTTGCTGCGGCTGGTTCTGCTAAGATAGGCAGACTATAACCAGAGTTTGAATAATTTAGACATGCAGAATTGTCGCGCTCGAAGATAGAGGGATACTTTCGAATATATAAGTGGTACAGTGCTGGGCATCAAAATTCAGTCGTTGTTCAAGGCTAGCCAACTACAACCAAGTATCTGACATAGACATAACACAAGCATATAATTTCTAAAGATCTTCACTCTCCACACTCCACACGCACCTTTCTGAAGGACCATCCTGAGCAACGTAGTTGCAGTTTTTTATTTTATTCAGGGCAAGACTTGAGACTGTCCAAAAGAAAGCATTCTTTTCCAAATCAAAAGATTTCTATAATTTCTTCAATAATTCTATCTGAACACTTGAAGCAATAAAATTTCAATCAAGTTGAAGTCACACGGGCATTTTATTTTACAGATTTACTCTAGATTGCGTAATCCCGAAGTGTAGCCATTATAGGGTGTATTTACGGAAGTACATTTGCGCATTCACGACTTCCAAAAAATAACTTAAAAACACAATAATAAGTAAATAGAACTTACTAATTTAGCATTGATGAGATGGCCTCGATTCTGAATACGCCCTTAGGGGTGATTGTGCATTGACTTGTGAGATCCAACCCAACCCTAATTTAAAAAAAAATTAAATGCCCACACCATGGGCTGGGCATTGGATGCCCACTTACATCTAATACATGGCCGTGCTAAAACGCTCTCAGAGAAAAGAAAGGACCATCAACTTAGCGTGGCCTCCAGGTTCATATTTATGTGCCCAGTCCTGTACCCAGAAGTATATTACTATTACTATTTACTATATAAATTTGCACTTTCTGCAACACTATCAATAATAGCAATCAATTTGTGCCGTGTTTTATCTTTCTCACGTTGTTTAGATTCTGTGTTAAAGACCTATACATTTGTATTTATAATAATAATTATTATAATACTGTTGGCTACACGGACGGAACTGCAATGCAATACAAACTGAAGTCAAAGTCAAAGTGAGTGTACATTAGCCAATTGCAATAAATTACTACTACGATTTACAATTTAGAAACTATTAGCTAGCTAATCACATTTGACATTCGACCTTGTATTAGATAGATGTCTATGCATTCGACACTTAACATAAATGATTGGAATCATCTATTGACCTACTAAAAAGTAATTTTTTCTTGCGTACAATTAAATAGCGTTTTCTAAAGAGCTAACACCTATACATCTTTAATAATTCAATTACTGACCTTTAGAAGTACCTGTCACCGTCACCTGTATATTATATATATCATAAATATGAATATTTTCATAGTAGTGTGACTCGACTGACTTTTGTTGTGTTTGTGTGCAGCATGAAAAGATGATAACTCACGCAATAAACTGCGTAATTTTTGATGTTGACATAATTTGTTTCTGTGACTGTCCCACATAGTTTTTTGCAGGGACCAGGGAGTGAGTTGACAATTTAACAATCAGCTGGCATCAACACACGACTCAGTTGACGACACTTCAATTTAAGTGACAAGTTTTGAGTGACACTTTTAACATGCCGTCTCCCACCGTGGATTTAATGGATCTAGCCCGACGGCTAAAGCAGGAAAAATTGTTTGTAGCCAATGAAAGGAAGGAAATAGAAAGCCTTAACAGAAAGGTAAAATCCTTTATTTACGTCAATGATGTGATTTACTGTAATAATAAATAATTGATGCGCTTTACAAATCAGGAATTGTGGTCACCTTAATAATGATGATTATCCAATTACAGGTTCAATTGCTATCCACCGGATTGCTTCACCAAACATGGCTCACAGGGCAGCACCGTTTGGCCCTAGAAAATTTATCTCGTGGACCAATACTGTCCCCATTTTCCTGCCCCTTCGTCGTTGAAGGAGGTGGAGATATAATTGAGAATTTGGAACTCGTCGAAGCACATAAATACGTTTCTCCCCGTTATTTACAATCTTTCATAGACCTTATTACGCTACTGAGAAGTCATCCTGAAATTGTTGGACTTTGTATTCACTCGTACGAACAGGAAAAAAATATTTTAGCTCGACTTGCCGTTTCTCACACCCATCAGATTTCTGTTTGCGATATTCTCCAAGCTTTAATTAATATTTACGGTATGTCATATCATTATAATTAGGTTAATACAAGTAAATTTTAGCCAACAACCACATTCAACAAAATAACTTCAATCATACGCTTTTGATTTCACAGGAGGAATCGGAGGACCGCTGCCCAGCGACTCATCGCTTCATCTGAAGCTTCTCAGTGTATTAGCTGGATACCAGGTAAACTTGTGGCCAATATTATTTCAGATAGGTACACAATATTTAAACAAGTAATTTAGTAGAGCTAGTGTTGCGTATGATTTTAAAACCGAAATGAATTTGTTGATGTGACGAATAGTTGGTGGGTTCAGAAAGTCCCCGTCGAGTGTTGAGACAAGGGTCGTGTGCTTTCAGTACATTATGGCGGTTGATATCGGAAACGATTCCGTCGTCTCGTCTGTTCCTGGTGGGTGCCCTTCATCGACCCGTCACTCAATTGATGTCTTCCCAAGAGTTACTTAGCCTGGAGATCAATCATCCTCCCACTAGTCCAATGTCAACCATGGTGGCAGCAAATTCTTTTTGCAATGCGTCCACCAATGGTGACATCGCCTCGCTGGATCGCACAGAAAAGTTGGCCCGACTAACTAAATTATTTATTGACAGTATTCTTGACAACATCCACTCATTTCCTACAGGTAAATTTTACATAAAATAGAATATTCTAAAATTTTATGTAATGGGGTTTGTTACATTACAAAAATTACAATGACAAACTCAACCCAGTATAATATGTATTCCATGGAACTCATTATTTTAATTCGTTACCTTATAATCCAACTAATAATTGTGTTTGTAGTGTATTAATATGCACATTATTACTTGCAGGTCTGGCTTGGCTCATAAAATCTATTCATTCACAGTTGAGTGCTAAATATCCCGAAAAAGAGGTCAGTTGTATATGCACTGATTTGATATGGGCGTTATTTATCTGCCCTGCTGTCACCAATCCGGAGCCTTTTGGAGTTACTGATGCAGCGGTTAGTACCCAAGCTCGTCACACGCTTTCACAGGTAAATTATACAATTTACATTTGTTGAATCATGTAGACTTGAAATGAATACAAAAAAATGTTACATCTAACATTTCTTTAGGTGGCCACGAATCTTCAAGCTTTAGCCTTACATCGGTGGGAGGGGACTGACCCCAGACTAAGCGAATTTATTTCATATTTGGACTCTGTAAGAAAATTCAATTGTAATTGTGTTTAATACTAAATACAAATAATAATAATAAAACTAAATTTTGTCATTTTTTGTAGGAATCGTTAGCCCCTGTGTTGGACCACGTACTAAATATGGAAGGTCTTCCGATCGAACAAACAGGAATCGTGTCATCATTGTCAAGACGAACAATTCTAATGCCCGCAAATCTTATGCTGCCCCTCTTTACGTGGCTCAAAGAATGTCTTGTTCTTCTGGAACAAAATGGGAAGTTGACAGATATTGAGATTTGGCCGACGTTGGTTAAATTGTCTACAAGTGTTTGCGAAAACTACAGCAAGGCTATTTCCACGAACAGTGAAAATTCGAACTCGGCCAATACATCAAGCTCTGTTTCAGCAGGCACCACAAGCTTGCCCAGCAGTCCTTCGCACAGCTCCAGTATACTTGCTAATGGAAAAAGAGTTTTGCTCAATCGGAAAAGTCAGTACATGAATTTTTAATATTATTTGAAATAAACAATATAATTTTTTAAATTTGTAATATCAATCAAAACTAAGTACGAAGGATGATGATTTTTTAGAGGATGAGAGTAAGGCGGCAGCACCAATGGCCGATTCTGTGGTATCCGTCGTCGTTTTCCCGATCACTCAGCAGTCATGGGAGTGGGTGGGCATGTTGCCCGAATCAGAAGTAATATCCAAACAGGGGAAAGTTTCAAACGGGGTTCCTTACGTGGATTCCTTGGGAATGGAAGATCCTGATGACGAGGAAAGGGAGGAGCGAAGTAGTTTGGGGGAAAAACGAACACGATTTTCCCTCTCCAATGACGAAGGATCGATCGGAAAGGTTGATTGGGATTTTGAGAATCACGTGTTCCTTCATTGCAACTATCGAGACGGAAAAGTGGTGAAGCTGACCGCAACTAATGACAATCTGGAAGCGGTTTCCGAAGCCGCTTCCACACACAGCGTCTCGTCATCCATCGAGTTGGAAGATCAGAATGATAATTTCTCCGATATGCTTTCTGCTAATGTTTCGGGTCGAGGTACCCCAAACGTGTCTGGAAGAAATACTCCTTTATCTCAAGCGGAACAAGAGGAGGAGAATAACGACAACCAGGAAATGGATGACGACATCATAATGGACGAAGCGCAGAATGACCCCCCACCGAACATAAATCCCCCCAATCTGAATAATTTGAATATCAATGGACCAGATCCATCGAAACAAGCAAGATCTGAAATCGAAGATAAATTTTGCAAATTCGAAATAAAGAAATTATTTGGGGGAGATGAGACGGTTTCTTTGGTCAGTGATACATGGAGCACAGATGTACTTGCCAGTGACAGTGAAATGGGCGGAGACGCTCAGCACGCCATTCTGTTACCAAATCAAGTGCACCACAACCGAAATTCGGTTGTTCCCGTTGCTCAGAACAGTGCTGAGCTTCCGCAGGCCCCTGTTGCTCAAGATTCAAATGCTAACAATGAAACGATGTCAGAAGCTTGGAGCACAGACGTGGCAGCCAATGACATTGAAAGACTAAATGACTTCGATACGGACGACACGGCAAGTGTCGCTCGCTCTGACGATACCGGACGATCTGAGACTGAAGTTATGACATACGACACTCCTCGCAGCTCTGGTAAATTCATTCCTCTTATTTTTATCAATAACTTTCATTCTCTTACATTTTATTATTACAATCTGCACTTATTAATGAAACAACAGTCGAGTCTCTTGTCCATTTTCCATCATAGAATGCAACGAATTTTTTCTAATAGTGAAAATATACACTTTGACTTTTTACAAATGTCTTTACATTCTTTTTTTTTAAACTTGCCATCTGATCCTTATCTTAATAAAAAAAATGTTATTTTGGTTGTGTAGTGTCTGGGGGTGGACCATACCGAAGGCCTGACCAGGAACCCGACTTGCTAATGTTTGATGAAGTACAATCAGAAAACATCGCACCATCGGCACCGGCTCCTCCTACCGAAAATATGGATATCCCCAATGAAAGCAATGCAAGTTTTGCGGGAATGCCACTTCCAACAAATGATTCACATTTGGGAGTGCCTGCAAGCTCTCCTGGCACAACTGTTTCTGGTACGTTCACTACATTTCCCCCAGTGCTTAGATGTATTTCCTATTCGTGCTTATTTTATGCAAAGTAAGTAGTTTCAATGATTGAATGTTCTATTTTAGAAATCGTGAGTCCAACATCCAGCCAAATCAGCATGTCAGTGTCTCCGAATTCGCTGCAGATCGGAAGCGGCAGCAGAACCGGCGCCATACCCAAGACTATTAGTTTTGATAAGACGGCTGAGCGAGGGGACAAGGTACACCAACCAACAGTTGACTATAAAATACACAGAACATATTAATGCTTGCTTATTTAACGGTGTAATTAGCAACATCTTGGATTGTAAATTTTTGTACTCTGTATTTGCATTAGGAAAATTGGGACGACGAAAGTGGGAGAACGAGAAGATTTTTTCGGAACTTTCGCTTACCTTTCAGAGGAAGAAATCGAAAACCGCGTGGTCACGATGACAGAATTGTCGATTGGGAAAGAGGTGTCGATCATAATCCAAGTCTTCCCGTCCCCAAGTTGCGTAAGAGTTTTTCTGAGGATGTGGGCGCTCCGTCACAAAGCCACCACGGTAATTCCTACTGTTTTTCTTTAAACAATGCTCTTTAATTATGCAGCTGTTTTCATATGAGCTCTAAATTGATGATGTGCCTTTGTCTGCATACTTTGTGCAGGAATGAATGAAGCATCAGATGAAATTCTTGCCAAATACCGAAGAAAGCCTAGTCTGACTGATTCTACGGGTAGCCCTGTTTTACCCCCTCGTTCGGAGAACAATGCAATGAAGCTAAATAGTGGAACCGGTGGAGGAGGAAGCACATCTGTTGTGCGAAGAGATTCTATTAAAATTACCAAAGCGGAACTCGTGAACGAAGCCAGACGAAAACTCAGAAATGTTCTTAGCAACAGCGATCTTCAGTGTTTTCAAGTACGATCTCCTCAATAGAACTTTACCTTGTTTGCTGTCTAATAAAGTGCATTTTTAAATTTTAGGTAGTGGAGGGAACATCTATGGATACGACAATTGTTAATTTACTTCGAGTTGAAATGGCAAGTGCCATATCCAGAGCTGATCAAGTAACCGCTGCCCAACTCCAGGAAGCCGTGAGAACAGTTAAACTGTTGGGAGTCGATGGGTAACGATTTTTCTTTCTTTTGAATTATAGGTAGTTGTTTTTATTTTTTAATCCGAAATTAATTGAAGTTTTGTAAAATAATGTTTTTAGCCTTCTTTGTGCTACAATTGTAAATTCTTTGTAGCACAAAGAAGGCTAAAAACATTATTTTATTAAAAATTACTTGTGCTGAAACGGGGAATTTTCATTTGAAGTTTTGTAATTTAGGTGTCGCAAAGTTTTGCGTTTGCTAAGAGATGACTACAGACGTCGCAGTGATTATATTTCGTATTTAATGAGAGCTAAGCAAGGACTCTTGTCCACAATCAAATTCTTGGAAAGGGCCACGGTTCGAGCCAAGCACGAGGGGGACACGTATTCACGCTACTTGATAACAGAGTGCATTCGTCTCTGGTTGGAAGAACAAAATCAGTCACATTTTATCGACGAATTTAGTCGAGAGTTTCGACAAAGTACGGCCGTCGATGAAAAGATTGAGTTGCTAGAAGGATTTTTGTATTCCCTCATGGATTTGTTCATTGGCTCCAAAGGTAAGATCATTTATCCACAAAGTCCACAATCGTAACTTGGAAAATAAATCATGTGGACTAAAATAAGTTCTTGTTGTTGTTGACTTACAGAGTTAACAGAATGGCAATTGGGAAAAGCTGAAAACGCTTTAGAACAGCACATTGTTGCCAGAGTGTACTCTTATGCTTTGTACCCGAACGGAGAAGCCGATATGCATCGGGATTTGTAAGTCGTCGTTGCTGTTACTGGGAATCTTTAGAAATTGATTGTGAAGGATGTAATATTTTATTATCTGTTTTACCGTGTTCAGGGTGCTACGTGACCACATTTCTCGACTGGAAACCGTGATAACGCCTTCTCATAGAGATTTGAGAATTCCAAAATCACAGTTGGGAGAATGTCCTTGGCCTGCGGCCCAACAAGAACTTGGAATGCTAGCAGCCTACAAGACATCGACAGAAAAGCTTCGTTGTGTCATTAGAGCAGCGTCTCTTATCATCAATTTACTGTCATCCGGATCGGAAAAAGTTGTCGCAGCTGATGATTTTGTGCCTGTGCTTGTATTCGTCATCATTAAGGTGCGCTTCTTTTACGTAGCCACTGATCACCTTGCAGCGTATTATGTGTATTGATT
Source organism: Plutomurus gul (assembly GCA_019776185.1). Classification (NCBI taxonomy): domain Eukaryota; kingdom Metazoa; phylum Arthropoda; class Collembola; order Entomobryomorpha; family Tomoceridae; genus Plutomurus; species Plutomurus gul. Next base: position 26,279 of record JABASC010000198.1, read on the forward strand.
TTTTTCTTCTGTGAATTATTTCAGAGTAATCCTCCAGCAATTCTGTCAACGATTCAGTACATTAACAGTTTCTGTGGGATGAAGATATCGGGGGAGGATCAGTACTGGTGGACACAGTTTTGCTCCGCCGTTGAGTTCATCAAGACCATGGATTATAATGAATGAGTGCTCAGAAATTCATCCGCATTCAATTTCAACTTCAGCTACACTCCAAAGTTATACAGAGACAGTTCTTCTTTGTCCGTCTTATTGGATCTGTTATGTGTTTCCCGGATAGAATCTTGCAAATAAGACGACTAGAGATAGGGGCTTGACGAGAAGGGACAAAAATGTGGACCTGGAACTAAGGATCTGATCTTTTCTCTAAATTTGTGTACCGTATTTTTAGTGTATTTATAGAATAGACATTTGACTGAAGGAAGATTCTTCAACGGATTTCTTCCGATTTTTTCACAATGCTTGGCTCAAAAATGAAATTTATATAGTAGAAACACAAGCTTTATGTTCAACATTTCACAGTTGGTGGAAATAGTAAACGCACAGTTGACAGTTGAGCGTTAGTCATTCTGAGTGGAGGAAGTCAGAGAAAACAATAAGAAGGGCTAAGGGCTGTCCGTAGGTGACACAAAATATTGTTTTCTTTGCTGGAACTGTTAAGCAATTTCGCGAGATTTTCATTCGAGATTTCCCATTTCAGAGAACATTTCTGTAGAGCGCTAATGCATGTAATTAAGGTGTGAAACCACTAATTAAGCGTATACGAAAATTATTTAAAACTATTAGTGAACGATTGTGCGTGGAGCTCCCGATGTCGGTTGGTGTTTGCATGTCGAAGTAGTGAATGTCACATGTTGCGTGAACATAATACGTTATTGTCCATGAAAGGCTTATGTCGCTGTTCAGCAGCACTATTATCGGTAAGTAATTTGCCGATTTGAGACTCGAAATTAATTAATTCACATTGGTACAAACAAAGTCATTCGACTTTTTTCAGAGGAAGGATTTAAAACTCTAATTAGCTAACCGATTTGCAAAGGACGCATAATGAGAATTTAGCTCAATATTGCGCTCATTAACTAATTGTAAGTCTTCCCAGTTTCCGCAATTAACACAACTAATGATCTAGTACTCTGAGGGACTGCATACAAACAAACCAATGTCAATGCAAAAACAAAATAAAGCGAGCAAATAATTAATTTAACTTAAACGAGTCACTGTAAAAAGTGGGACCGTGGAAGAAAAAAAATTCTCATTCACTGAAATTGTTGGCTGAAATAGAATCTTCCAAGTTCGAAAGGTCGATCCTCCCTTTCCCACCGAAGGAAAAGTATAGAAGACCACCCATGACTCTAATGTAGCTGAAATTTGTGGCAATAAAAGCCCACAAAGTGGGGACGTACAGAAATCTTCCCTGCTTTTATGATGATTTCACTTTCAATTGTAATTTTCTACTTATTCTACGTTCACTAATTTTTGACTGTCTACGAATTTCTACAGTCTTATCTAATCAGCTTACCTGTCCAATTGTTATAATTTACTGTAATGTATAATGGAGAATATTTATGAAATCGCTTGTAGAAATAATAATGAAGTTATAAGAATTTATTACTTGGTTATGGATCTTTTGAAGGTCAGATGCTGTAGATCATGTAAGTGGGTGTGCGGTGGTGCAAGCGTTCGTTGAAGATACCTATTGCAAATTGTAATATAATTAGTGTAATCGTTTTAAGCTGAGAGACCAGGTACGTCTTAATTGGCGCGGATGACAGCCACCCACCGTCCTGGATAATTGAAATGGATAGTTGAAATTTGAGGTTTGGAAGTGCAACAGTGTATTAACATGTATGACTAAAGCTTGTTCTATGTTAAAATTTTGTTGAAATTTGGTCAATTTGTTGTCATTTTGCCACTTTTGCCAAGGTGGGCGGGCAATAAGCCAAAAGGATGGTCAAAATTGAACGACAATGATGATGATGTCATTTATGTGTGTACAATACATAAGAATGCATATTACGTAGCTGTTGTTGACCTACAGACAGAATGAACGGAGGAAAAATGTGCGAACAAATGTTTAATTTTTAGGATTTTGCTCTGAACATGCGCAGTTTTGTAAGAAAAGAAAGGCACCTAGGGAATATGGGATATTTATTGTATACCGATGTACATTTAAATTATTATATAGTAGATGAGCCATGTATTAGAGAGAAGAGAGCTGTGTAAATTCTAATGACAGTAATTATAAGGTAGTTGTAGCCGTTGCTGTATTTAAGGTGCAAAAATTTATGCTTAAAAAAAGAGTCAAATTATTATTATTGCGTACGTAGACGATCTGTTATTGTTAACGAAGATGAAGAAGAGAGAATAATAAATAAAATTATACATCGTTAAAATTGGAAACAATATAATTCCTTTATTTATTCACTTCAAGAGTCATCATCATCATAGTGTCCACTTTTATTTGTATTCAATTAATTTTTAACCATTAATTAGTTACAATAGTGTCCACGCATTTATTATTATAATCATCTCTGTTTCCCTACCTTTCTCATGGTCATGGTCATGTTTTTTTTGCTAAATGTTAATAAGTCACAGTGCCTTGTTCAGATCTGTACACTGTGTCTATTATATATTAATATACACTTGGGCGATGATCATCCATTTTTAATAAGTAGATGAATTCGTGTGGACGACGACGACGACGCTTTGCTTCCACTTTGAATTCTCCATAACAAATGCAATATTTATTATTTTCTAGTACAAATAATAATAGTAATGAGTAGTAGTTAGTTTCTACTACGTACAATATAATAGTATTTATATATTTATAGACTCTGTGTGTATGAAGAGAATTGTCATGATGACTGCGTCCCATCTCTCTTCTCTGTGCGAATGCATCCATTTCCTGTGAGTAAATGGCAAACATCTCTCGATACTAGTAAGTACTTAATACACGCATGCGCGCACGCACATTTATTACCTAATCAGCTATAGGTCGTCGTACGAAATAAATCTACAGATTCTGTGGTAATAATGACATGGCACCAGAAAAAGCTTAACATTTGCCTGTATAAAATTACAGTTTGTGCTTTGAGTAATTCAGTGATCTCCAGACTCCTCCTCCAACTGTCAGTAATTACACTATCACTCACTGCACGCACATGACGCACGCGCAACGAAGATACCGCAGTCATTGTCGCGTCGTAATATACAGTTAACATTAATTAACACGAATACGCATTACATATTATGAATACATCTATTTATATACAATTTGTAAAATACCTTCATTAACTATTAATTAACAGTTTAAGTAGTGATTTTCAGTTGGTAGATTTGCGCATCCATTTTTACAACAATACAAATTCATGAATTCCCGCTTTCATACAATAATACATTAAACTACAACAGTGTACACATTTTCGAATTGCTGACTCGCACTCTCTTTCAGTATATTGTATAATGTAATAATAATAAATATTGTGTTATCTCTTTAGCTGCATTTTAATACTTGCATCATGAATCGTACACACGTTTTTTAATTTCAGTATTTTACATCTGCCCTCTTCTGCACACAAAGTATCTTGACTTGTGCAGTCCGGCGCAAATAATTAGTTACTATTTCGTTTAAACACGAGTAGCAGCGCCATGTGTGAGCAAGGCTACGAATAAATAATTACATAATAGTTACAATATGTTTTCTGTACAATTAGCTTACTAGCAATAATAATAAGAATATTCTGTTGTAGAATTATTTGGACGGAGGACGACCGTTATCAATTCTATAGGAAAACATCTTTACACCGGAATCCGCATTCATCGGGAAATGCAGTACCTTGCCGCTTCCTAGTACTTTCTCCTTCTCACTTTCTCTTTTTTATAGTCACTGTCAGTAACATTACAATTATTTTTCACTTTTAATCTGCTTTGGAAATAATGCTGTCACACTGCTGAACCATTGAGCAAATCAGCTACAGTCAACATTTACATATTTATATTATTTTATTATTATATCAGATTTATCTACTCGCTTACTCCTTTAGTTGTATTTACATGCCTATTTTGTTGGTGCCCACTTGGGTTGGTCCGTGTACGGTGTAGTGTGTGTACATTAAAACGATTATTTTCTCATATGCATAATGCAGGAACTGAAGTAAGCGAAAAGATAGCAGATTTTTAGATTTCGAACATGCTGCAACTTTCTTTGAAAAAGTAAAAAGAGATTCTGTTGAAATTATTCCATAAATTATTGAAAATTACATGAGATTCTCCATCAAGTCTGCAAATGTGATTATAAAGTTTTTTTCAGCGAGTAATGAGTGTTCATATAGTGTGACTCGTGTGCTTCACTTTTATTTTTGTAGGAAGAGTGGATGGAAAAGTGAATCTCTCGTGTTGTGAAGTGAGAATTGGATTTTAAGAGTGAGACTGAGACTGTCTGCATTTAAAGAGTATGAATAGATCACAGTACAAGAGAGCATCTTTTCCTACCACCAATCTGTAGACAAACATAAAATATTGACCTAAATGTCAACATGGGAAACTTTCCATTTAAAGTAAGGAAAAAGGGGCTGTCACCTTCTAGAAATCATGAAAAATATCCTGCCACTAACAAGTAAAGTACATGCATCATCCAGAGAAGAGCAGATAAAAGTAAAAAATTCCGCCACAAGTTAAATTGAATTTAAGAACTTTTAAATTCAATCATGATCAGTCCTAGTTGTTCACGTGTAAAAGTAAAGTTGTCGCTGTGTGCCAAATATCAGAGAAACTTCATAATCACTTCGTTGTTGCATTGAGGAAGATATCAAGCGAAGTATTTCAGTTAACACAACAAAGTTAACTGTTTGCCCCCAGGCGACAAATTTTTCAAATTTGACATTTACCAATTTACCGTGACAGCTCTCACGACAACTCTGTCCATCGATTATTCTACTTAAATTCTGATTTCTTGGACCAATAAGATTGTATCTTTAACAATGAAAATGAAAGCAAATTAAGATATGAGGGAGTTTTGAAATGGGAAAATGAGTCATAGTTGTATCACTGCCACTGCTGATTCCATTGGATAAATACTGCGAATTGTTAAAAAGTGAATCTACGTTAAATTGAATTTATATTTATTATACTGATTGCACACATAAAATATGCAAGGAACCAAAAAATGTTGCACTGACAAAATGAAAGTGTTTTCTTGATCCACTGTGTTTTACAACACAGTTAAAATAATTTCTAATCCTTCCATGGTTATCATCGGTGGCGTATCCAGAAAAAGTGTTTGTGGGGGTTCATTCCTATACTTTCTATATTAATCCTTTACCCCCTTCCATAACCTTCGGGTCTTACGGGTCCTTTCTCTGGATACACCACCGGTTATCACTTATCAGTCTGCGCGCGTGCATAGTCAAAGTAGTGTGGTTCTTATGACGGAATGGATAACTACGTATCTCACTTGCTACTCACTCTATTTTAAAGCCCGTGAACAGATTCATTGCAGATTTTGTGCCTTTTGCTAGTTGCACCGAAACAAAAGTCCCCTTTTCCTTCGTCACTGATTGTAAAATGGTAAAAATTAAAAGACAATACACTAACAATAGAAACGTCGATATACTCTGAAATCCATATTTCATCCTCACGAGTGAGATTTTTCAAAATGTGTGTCTCGACAAATGAAATTTTAATTTCATTAGTTTCCCCTGAAGAAAGGAATCCACTTACAGCACTGAATCAACCGTAGATTGAAAAGCTCTGTTCGATGCGCCTCTATATTTTAAACGGTGTTTACAACAATTCCACTTTGAATATTCCCTACAAGTTGTGGTGGTGGTGGTAAGAATAACAAAGCTCAGATTAGACATTGAACCGTGGCTGCTGTGGATTCCACATGAAAGAGGGGATGGAGAGAAATTGTGTTCTTGTGAGCCCGAAAATGGAAGATGAAACGAAAAAAGAGTGGAAATGATTTTACAGCCCGAGGAGTTTCTCTCATCCAATCTTCTCTCAGTCGCTTTCTGTGGTTGGCTGTATGCTGTCTTCTTTTCTTCTTCACAGACTGTGACACACTGGATTCTACAAGAGAGAACAGATCCTCTTTCCATTCAAAGAACTATCTTCTACTGCTTTAGTCCACGTAATTGCTAGATTTATTCCAACATTTTGATGCACACACACGGAGACAGTGGCGTATCCTGCCACAATTCAGCTCTGCCCCCCTCCAAATCTACAAAATTAACATGGAATGGCTATGGAAGGAGATACTGGGCGGAGCTAAGTTAACGTAGAAAGGAGGAGGATGAGCCACGCATAAATAATTTTTCTAGTTACGCCACAGCGACACAGACACACAAGAGAGTGATGGGATAGTGAGAGGACGATGAGGCAGTTTACGGGCCAAGAGACAGAACTGGAGGAGAATCTTTTGTGGACGTGGAGGAGAGCCGAGAGAGGAGAAAAGGAAGACGAAGCGGAGCTGCGGATGACACGAATAAGAAGCGACGGAGCAGCTCGTTGGAAAAACTGAGGGATTTCCACGGATGAACAGATGGGACCGTTGGGAGTGATTGAACGTGATCACTGATCACTTTTCTTCTTCTTCCAAGGCAAATACTTCCATTCAACGGAATCGCAGGTTTCTGGAATGTTCGAAGCCATTCTTGTCACACTACCCACCCACACTACTCAGTCACAAATCCATTCTTTCAAGAAATCGATCCGTTGGTTTTTTATTTGAACATTTTTAGGAATGTAATAATCGTTTGATTGGTTGCTGCAGTTGCTGGAAATAACCGGTGACAGTCTCCTCCTTCTCCGTGGATCACGTGTCAAACACACTTTTCGAAGCAGTCAGTTGTCACTGTGCTGTCACACTGTCGTCAGTCTCCCGTTCTACTGGCAACAACAACAGGCGCATGCGCACAAAAAACATTACTTTCACTTTGTTTTGGGCAAGTCTGACTGTACAGTTGCGGGAGCATTTGAATTGATAGTTCTGGCGCCAGTGACAGTGACTGTGCCGGTGCCGGTGACGACACCATTTGGATGGGCATTGCTATTGTTGCTTGTGATGCTGGTGGCCACCTTCGTTGACTCTTTGTTTTTGTTTGAACTATTATAAATGATTTTGCACTTGGTGCGACCATCGAGAATCTTCTTCCACAGCTCGAATTGCTCGTGGTAGGCCACCATGTGCATACTAATCAGTTTACTTAAAGCACAAAAACCCGTCTTGTGAAAGTTCACTTTCTTGTTTGCAAAGTCCCCAATGTTCATTCGTTTTATTTTCAGTTCTTGGGCCAAAATACCCGTCGTGTACACGTCCTCCAACTTCAGATAAGTTTTCTCCATTCCTAGAAAAAAAATTGAAAAACATTCAGTAATGAGAATTATGAATTTTGTTGCATTTACTTATTTGCGCCAGGATTTCATGTGTGATTATCACACTGGGATTAATTACTGTGATTAAATGTTTTTTAACGTTAAATCACATAGACGTTTGGTGTGATTAATGTGATCTATAAGGGATAGGGACTATCAATTAATCCCATCACATTTAATCACAAATCTCAGTATTTAATCCCACTGTGATGTGATTTTAGATTAAAAAGTGTGATTAAGGAAGCTCTGCTGATTTCCGCACTAATTAGCAAAGATGTGATTTTCTTTGGCCATTAATATTCCTACAATAGAATTAAGTACGTTAATTAGCGCTTCGTTAGTTGTTTTTTAACTTTCTATGATTCATTGTGTATTCTTTGGTAGAGTGGTCGTTTAATGTCTGCGGAGTCTACAGGAACGTATGTTAATTAGATTTGCAGATACGGAAGGAATTCAGGAGCAGAAGGAGGAGGAGTATATTACCTTTGTCGAAAAGAGGTCGAGCGATGCGAGTTCTGAATAAATAAGCAGGTCCCGTTGTAAAATCGGGGTAGACAGTCTTCTTGAACTGCTGAAAAGAAATGTAGTACTTTGACTTTTTGTTCCGCACCGGCTTCCGAAAAAAACAAAACAAATAAAGCATTAGATTAGTACGTAAATACGCCGCTTAAAACATACCACTACGTGACGCGATACGCAATCGCATCGTGAAGATATAATATCACCCTAATTAAGAATTCTGAGAAAGATCTTGCTCAATTGATTTGTCAAAAGATAGCAATCCAGAAATAGTCAAACGAAAGTGAATAATAGTTTCAGGGTTATTGTTAGTATTTAATTTAATGACACTATGTATAATGATATTAGATACCTTCCACTTCCGGGCCAATCGACCGTACAATTTCGGCTGCTTTCTGTCCTCTTCCTGGAACACAAACAAAAATACAATCTACGTAAACTTAAGGATCACACACAGGGTTTTTTGTCTTTAAACTGTATAAGATGCATTTAATGCACCGGCCACTGGGTGCATTTAATGCAAGAAATGTTCCCTCGCTTTTCAAACAATAAATACATATACAGAACACAGGGACTATGTTTTAATTGACCTAGGGATTCCTGGCAAATCCATTGGTTTTCAAATAATAAGATTCTTTTTTAAAATCATTACTTCATCTGTAATTGCATTTAATCCATTTATTGCATGGTAAAATATGACAGGCTGGTCTCAAACTTTAATAATTATTTGTGAGGTGGAGGAGGGAATGTTTTAGACTTTTCTGCGTATTTACCTCAATTTTATCAATGAAATTGAGTAGATTTGGCACATTGATGAACATGTCATCGTCCGTCTTCAGTACAAACTCTGACTGATTGCAATAAGTGTCGATCCATTCCAACGTTGACATCGTCTTGAGCGTTAAATTGTCGTACGAGTCCTCGAAGTTGGCCACGATCAGATCATCGTACAAATGTTTCTCCATCTCCAGGCCGTCCAGAATCGTCTCGTTCTCACTCTTACCTGCAAACACAAAAACCAAAATCCACTAATTAGCTAATTACAGAAACATCCTCATTAACATTGCATGATTTCATTTATTGTATAGTGTTCCTCGTTATTGCACATATGGCAATAGAAGAGGCAACAAGTTAACTGGTCCTAGTGAGTAGCATGGCGAATCAATTTAATTTAAAAACATGCTCCGCCCACACACAGTAAACATTTCTATGCATACAACAAACAAACTACTAATAACGACAGTAATTAAATATTCTGGTATGGGGAGATGAGAAAAGCCAAACATGCAATAGTAATATCTGACTGAATACTCACCACCATGCTTATTGCTTATCTTATGTTACAGTCTGTATGCACCTGCATGCTAGCCTAGAAATACCTAAGCTGTCTGTGTCTGCAATTTATTTCGATTGGAAATTGACATAAAATCTGAATTGCAATTCTTAATTTTTGTAATTCAGAAAAGATTTCGCGATTTTATTCGATGGGAAATGTGTGCTCAGGACACGATATTTCAAAATTTCCATATCGACTGTAATTTTGGACAACGATTGCAGACTCGTCCGTCAGTATTTAATTTGCATGCACTCGGCTTCCTTCACCTTCTTTGTTGCTTTTGATGTTCAACCAGAGATTACTGTTTGATGCGTAGTCAAGGGCGTATTTATGGGGTGCTGTTCTCTACCCCAAATTCTACCAATTAGCGTTTGAATGGTATGGAATGCAAAAGTGGGAGGAGCTACAAGTTAACACGTGTAAGATAGGCTGTGCCCCCATGCCCTTCCAAAATATGCATTGTAGATACGCCACTGTGCCTAGTAATAACAGTTTAGTGAATCAGCCAGCAGAAGAGAAGAAGATGCTAAGAATAGGAGATTTAGATTGGTGGCCGGCAACGAAGCATTAAAGTTTGTCGAGGCCGTCGGCAACAAGAACCGTGGAAATGGAATGGCAGCAGCAGAGACAGGCAACTGGCAACATACAAAGAAGACCAACTCGCTCTCTAATTATTATTTTGTTTCACTCACACACAGAATCATTCTTGCTCAACGCTCTCATCTCAATATTTAATTGGCAGAAGATTTTATTTTATTCCACTGCATGCAACGCAATAGTGACACACACAGAGAACGCATGCATTCAGTCTATTCAGATGACCATGCAACAACAGTAACTGGTGATTCAATGAAATGATTACAAACAACGAATGACAATGAAGGATAAACAATTTTTTCATCTCTTCCGCCTCCAATGATCATAATAATAATAATTGAATAAACGTTTGCAGCAGTGGAGTCCATTAAATGCAATTTGCCATCTGATCCACCACGAAAATATGCGAATCCCAATTTTGACTACTGGATGGACACGGATGTGAAATCTTAATTGAATTATTGGAGAGGAAAAATAGAGGACACGCACCGACATCCACGATGGTGGTGCGTGTTGTCCATTGGAACAGAATATTATTATAATACTATAAGTATATGTGGACTATGAGTATTGCATTGGATACTATAATGTGTTCGTTAGTGCTGGTGCTCGTTGTCCTCCTGTCATCCACCTTCATACAAAGTTTAATGTACTCTGCAGCCTTGTTTGTTTCTTATTCTCACTACATCTCTCCCCCTATCAATACTATTACATACATACAAGCAAAGAATTGCACTGCACTACACTCGGATCGGAATCTCGTCAGAAAAACAGGTGCACAGTAGAAGCTGTATCATCAGTGACTGTTTTATTAACCTTGTTAAAAAAACTCGTAATTATTATAAAGAATGGTGGTTTGCATAAAAAATTAAATTACAAAAATATAATGTCAATAATTTCGTAATCATATAATCACGTATCCACTAATTCATAATTAGTAGTGTTAATTTCATGTGTGCATTTCTGCAATCTTCCTTCTGCTTCTGCTCTCCAATTTATTCAGATGAATCTTTACTACACTATGACATGATGGGATAATAGTGGGAGCAGATCTCAATCCCGGGATATGCATACAAAATGAACAATCCCCAAAGACTAAAGATTTCCCTTAATTAAAATCTATTTGACAAGAAAGCCTACTTTTCCACAAGAAGATTTTCTGCTGCTCCCGTCCACTTTATAAAATTGAACGTATCAATTTATTGAAATGGATACGGAATTTATAAATGAATCCTTTAGATGTTCACCTTGAGACGAATTTGAATCCTTTGATTTATTTTCTGAATGAGAATGTTGTTTATGATCTCTTCTCAAAATTTTGTGTTAAAAGAAGACGACTATTTCAGTAGGTTAGCAGTAATTATTATTTGCATCATAGTTTTTCCATTACATTTTGCACAGAAAGTATATTTATGGATGTTGGTTGTATCGTGGACTTTATATTTTATTCATTTCGTCCCAAAGGCTTCCGGCTGTCCGCATTGTCCTCCACCAATCTAGCCAATATTATATAATAACTACCAGGGAAATAAAATTTCATACTTATTCCTGTTAACTAGCAGTGCAATAATGTTCCTATCCACTCTATACGCTTTGTATGTCTACCAGTTCACATTAATAATTCTAATCGTGGCACTAATTCATTCGCCAATTCCATTCTCTGCTCTGTCTCCCTCGAATGCATTAATCATTCGCTTTCATTTGATTGGAATACACGCAGAGTCCCAACACACGACAACTATTACTTCACAGAGTTTACACTGCCACCACTCACTATCACTACTCACAGTAACTCACTCACTACATTCGAACAGAACTAAAACAGAGATTTTAATAGGCCAATAATAGGATTCAGCCTACGCTCATCCTTCTTATGAGACTGTATACTTTAATAAGGTAGTCTATTCCCCGAGCAGTGCAATGAAACAAATGTAGTGCGAGCAGTCGCCTTCAGTTAAATTTCGTTCGTTGATAGAAATAGAATGGGAAATTATTCGCTCGTTCCATTTCCTTTTGTTTACAACCGACTATTATCAAATGCACGCTGAGAATAATAAAAACAGATAGATCTCTATTATGAATGCTCTCTCCATCACAATCTATCTCTCTAATAATAATAATAATAAATAAAATGAATCAGCGACGACCACGAAACAGTCCACACTCATTTTCCGTACTGTTCTCTATGTATTTTCTGCTGATATGAAAGTAATAGTAGAGTTGGGTGGGTTGGAAAGACATCAAATCCATCAGATGAGAAATTCATTAGTAAATTAAACAAGGCTACGCTCTAGTATTAACAACGAGTGAACGTATATCATCGTATCATGTAGTACAACAGTGTTGTATCTGGATTAATACAGTCACAGCAGCATCTATTCATAATAATAAGACTCCATTCAAAAGCCAAATCAAGTGACGAAACCAACGTTTCGTAAATCACAAAATGTTCGACTAAAATCCCATCACAGTGGGATTAAATACTGTGATTTATGATTAATTTGATGGGATTAACTGGCAGTCTCTATCTCTTATAACATATGTAGAACACATTAATCACACCACGCGCCTCTGTGATTAAACGTTTAAAAACATTTAATCACATTAATTAATCCCACTGTGATAATCACACCCGAAACCCTGAACAAAACTCCACGCAACTGTATTGTTGCTCATTTGATCGCATCCTATCATACCATACACACAAACATTCATGTACTTGTGCAAAAGAGAGAGAGAGTGTGTTGTGTCCCATACAAAATACAAAGGGGCGTATAGTTTATGTATTAGAGGGAGGGCTGGGGGTATATTTCATTAGGCGATTGTATGAAAGGGTTTAGGGAGAGATTGCATCACCTAAGGCTGGCAACTGCTGTCATGTGAATTAAAAATAGAACTTCCACTGCACAGCAAATGATTGGCCAACCATTCACCTAATTTGAATTCATATTTCACTTCTCATTCCACTTTGTAAGACTTTGTAATTTCTATGAAATGCTTCTTAAACGAAAAGCCATCCACTGATCGTCATTGAATAGAAATAATATCTGCACGTACGTGCATTCTGATTTGGGCGGCACTACTGCAGTATTTATATAGTGGACAGGTAGCCCGTATAGCTAAAGTACCTATAAGTGGAGAAATGTGAATAATAATATTAGGATCGCGTCTAGAAACTGTGAAGTTGATCGTCGACTGCAACAGAGCAGACAATAGCGACATTGTGTGTCCACCTGCCACGATGACCACAGTGACTGAATGATGCTATTTATTATTTTTATGTCTGGTACGTTTGCAAGATGCTCTGCTGACATGTCAATGGTGGTTGGTGGAAAGTGGTCAGTGGTCCGTGCCCTGAATGCCCTAAATAACTACTGGTTATGTTTTAGTACGTGCATGGTCCTGCTTTTGTTACAATAATTATTATATTTATTTGCCGCTGAATGTAATTGCATAGAATGCAAATGCCTCGAAATGAAGTGTCATTCAGCTAAAGTTATCTAATAACAATTATAAATGGGAAAAAACGATCGTACCAATTTTAGAGTGACGAGGGCAGCAACAAGAAATATTCTGCCAATTGGCAAATATGCACTACATTTAAGTGGGAGTGTATTATCAGGGTTTCGTAAATCACACAACGGGATTAATGTTGTGATTCGTGATTAAATGTGATGGGATTATTTGGTAGTACCCCTTATAACAAGTAGATCACATTAATCACACCAAGGGTGGATGTCATCAAACGTTTAAAAACATCCCACTGTGACATTCACAGCCGAAACCCTGAATGAGTAGTAGGAGTATGGAATGGCTGGAGCTTTAAAAGGTTAAGTGCTTCCACATCATGCAATGCGTAGGTACTTCGTTTAGTTGCCACTTTGGATGTCGTACAAGGTAAATCGACCATGTTATTCCACAATCCGCATTCACTCACTCACCCGCTACATAACCACTAACAATAATGGCCACTGCATAATGCAGTTACAATTTTGACAATTCTACAACGCATTTCACACAGTGGCGTAACCACAGGGGGACAGGTGTCTTAATTTGTGACAAACTATTACCATTTTGAGAATTTCTTGAATTCCGGGGGATGTCCCTACAGCTGGGTACGTCTATTCATCACTCTTGATCAATTTAATTGTGAAAATTAACTGAAATTTTATTTTTAATTTAATCAAAGGAATTTTTCGCATTTTGTCGCACCTTTTGATTTTTTACAATTAATTCTATGAAAAGCCGTTATGAATTCATTGGGTCAGTTCTCCGTTGGGAGAATCTGTCAGAATAAGAAGAAGAATGCGATGGCTGAGTGATGTTGGAACTTTGAACTTTTCCACTTCGATTGAGTGGAGCGAGACGTCTGTGTTCTCACTAGCTGTAAGTGTCTGGTGCAGTACAAGATCTTCATCTATAATCGGGATCTCGATCTCTGATCGTTTCCCCTTTGGTTCTGAATGTACGTCAAACCAAAAGAAGCAGGACACGTAACGTCAACGCTAACAGTAAAAGTGGTTTCAGTAGCCGCTTTCCAAACTGCACACATTGTCTAATTGAATCTTGTATTCTAGAGGGCTAAAGGCCATCTTTATAGTGAATGCGTAGTGGGACTGCTATCTCGCATTCTCAGTCGCTTGCCAAATTCCATCATCAACCACATCTCCTCTTCTCCCCACCCCCACAATCGAAATTCGAATGCAATTCATCAGAATTACGTTATAAATTATCAGTTCCAAGACAATGTGCACAAACATTATATGAATCTACTCACTGGAATAACAATTCCCTAAGGAAGATCTACCAACGAAATGTGTTTCCAGCTTTGTCCCCCTTATCAACATCTACTAACTTATTTATACCACAGAGGCGCATCACATGCTCAATAATAATAATAATAACTTTTAATGTAAATAGACTAAGACTGTCTTTTAGGAATTGTAACACGTTCGCCTTCTCTTTCACTGTCAATTACAGAATATCAGGGTTTCGGCTGTGATTATCACATTGGGAATTGGGATTAATTACTGTAATCAAATGTTTTGTTTTTAAACTTTTGATCACATAGACACTTGGTGTGATTATTGTTATTAATACGATTTACATTGTAAGGGATAGGGACTACTAATTAATCCCATCACATTAATTATGGGATTTTAGCTGAAAAGTGTGAGTTACGAAACCCTTTGCATAATGTTCACTGTGTTCTCAGGAATGCACGTATAGGAAGCCACTAGGTGAGAGAGGACGACGATGAGCGCTTTTAAAAAGGAATCAATATGACTGTAGTAGTCATTGGAGGTAGGCACATGTAACTACGCTACCTGTATTTTAGTGTAGCGTGCGTAATAATAGGCTTACATAATGTATGGTTGAAATGGTGGTACGCAGTACAGGTATCTGATGTCAACTTTCTATTGCTTTTACCCACCAACCACAATTCCTGGTCTGGGACAAGAAATTTAAAACCTACTACAAAACTCGCAGCACAACGTGCCACAAGAAAAAGAACAAGCTACGTTTGGCACACAGGTAGTAACCGGCCTTTCCTTCTATCACATTAATATACAGCTCCTGTATTATACGTGTGCACTGATGAAATGATGTGTATTAGTAGTCAAGGCATCTGTGAATTAGAGAGAACCGAATCGATATATTTTGGGAGGTCTCCTTTCCCGCACTCACTCACTCACTATGTACATACACTCTAGCTCACACACAGTTTTTCTCATGATAATATTCCAATGGGATATTTTGCCAATTCCCCGTTCTCACGTCAAAGTTCCATTATATTCGTCCTACTCAGGGTTTCGAGTGTGATTATCATACTGGGATTAATTCCTGTGATTAAATGATTCTAATGTTTGATCACAGAGATGCTTGTGTGATTAATGTACTTTATATGTTTTAAGGGATTAGATACTACTAATTAATCCCACTGTGATGGGATTTTAGCTGAAAAAGTGTGATTTAAGAAACCCTGGATGTTTAGCGCCCCCCCTCCCCTGACCTGAACCTTCTCTCTTTCACTGTGTCTACCATTGGACCAGCCATGTAGTTAAAATAATAAATGTTTCAATGAATATTCCCTTTCAACGTTGACTTCCACGTGTACACACAAAGTATACATTCGGCCATCGCTCACACCCATTCCTTTCTTTTGGCCACTGACTGACAAGTTTAAGGGTGTTCGGCCATAATAAAAATTTATAGCTGCACGAACACGCGTTAAAAATGAATCTCTTTCTCACGCCGTTCTGTCACTCGCTCAGACTCTGTCCGCAGTAGCCGAGAAAACATAAATCTGTTGCGGGCAGAATTTATCCTTCTGAGTGACCGTTTTCTCAACTTGCCATTGCTGATCTTCTCAAAATGTTCAAGTACTCCAACGTATTTCCCTATCATATGAATGCTTTCCATAGAATTCTTCTATCATTCAGTGAAACAGTGCAGGTTTTCCAAATATCCTTGAAAACATTAATTCGTCGTAGAGCTTGCCGAATCTCATTCAAATTGCATTAAAATCGACGTGTCCGTTCGTCTTTCAGAATCGGCAGTCGGGTCTTGCACTGCTTGCCTGCAATAAGGCGCATTCTGTATGCAGAGCAGTGTTAATTGGAATATGCGAACCACTTAAGGGTGCGATTCATGCAAAATTTGTAAATGAATCAGAAATATCATGGCCAAATAAACTTTGGTTGTTCATGAGGAACATTACGGTACAAAAAATTTGGCGATATTTCAAAGGAAGCACAAACACGTGCGAACGCTTTGAATTTAATTTTGAATTAATGGATTGCGTTCCGCGCTTTTACCGAGCCCACAATATGAATTCTACATTTACTGCTTGTGTGAAGGAAATTCGAACTTATTTTTCAAACTTTTTCCTAAGGCTTCAGAATCAGAATTTGCTTTATTCAGTTGTCCATTCCAAGGAACGCGAGAACATCTGCACATAACATGAACAGAATCAGCGCTGGTAGCACTGCATTCAACTCGTTGACAACAATTTAATTGCAAGGTCTGACACATGGGTTACATATGCCATTCCATAGATACATGCATCCACTACAATAATTTTAAAGCACAATTTCATTTTATGTAAATTGTGCCTTAAAGCAATTAAAGTTTTTGGTTAGCCTGTGATGAGGAGTAGCATTTAGGGAATTGTCGTTTTAACACGTGCGGTTTATGGTTTCATGAACCTAAACCTTAATATTCCGTTCGATATTCATTCAGCAATTCACTCTGCCGAAGTAGCCTTCAACTCAGGGGCATATGACACCTACCTACATAGTCAGCTCTACTTTTGCTGCTCCAATTCAACACAAAGCGGCCGTGTCATTAATAAGGGCGACCGAATTGCCTAATTTGTCTCATGGGCGCAATGTGGGTTAATACTACTGTCCAACTGAATATTATTATTACCGTATGAGCGATATGGGAAAAAGTACACCTGTCTAATTGTCTAATATGCGAATACAGAAAAATTATTGGGTGGTGACACGTGGACATTGTGGACACCCTGTAGGAATGCATCAATAATTTGAGGAATGATTGACTGTGAAATGTTTTACAGTGGACTTACCGATGACGAAGGCCATGGAGACGTCGAGTCTTTGGGAGTAGTGACCCCAGGTCAATCTGATGGCGTCTCTGGCACTGAAATGTCCAGGAGCGGATGTGATCAAAATAATCAGTCTGATATCTTGTCCATCATTTGGACAAACTTGAGCGTTTGGGTAGGAGAATCCCGGCTCGTAGATCTGCCGTGTCCACACCGCATTCTTCAGGAAACCGGGCACCACGCCCCCCTTCACCAAACTCATCTTCTTCCGCAGAGCTGCCAAGTCCTTGTTGCCACTCTGCTGGGTCAAAGTGGGACTGACTGCCACGGCGGGGGGTGCGGCCACCGGGTGACCTTGACCTGACCCACCACTCCCACCCCTGCTGCCATCTTGAATGGGTTCTGCACTGACGCTGTCTGACTGCTTGCTCACATCTCGCTTCGCACCCCCCAAAGACTTTTCCTCCTCCGTCCCACCACCTCCTTAAAACAAAAATCAACATTTTACTATGAGCCAGAAAGTTGTCTATTATTATTACATAGATGCAGTGGCGTAGGCAGAATAGTATTTAGTAATGCCATGGGGGCACAACTATGTTACTCAAGTTTTACTACGTTCATTTAAGCTCCTTCAATTTTTGCCTTCCTATCCTTCCTATGTTAATTACAACAATTGGGGGGGACAGGAACACTGTGCCCTCTAAGTACGCCATTGATTATATAGGATATGAACTGTTGTGGAATCTGGTTTGTCCACTTGATTCAATGGACTTCCTCGAACAATTCCCTCCGCGTCCTCCTTCTTCTTCCAATCACAACATCAAAGAAAGAACAGACTTTGAAAATTCTGCATCTCTCGACAATCTGCCAGCAGAGCGCTTTGTCTACTTTTCTGCACTTGACTTTTTTCTTCTTCCTTCTTGTGCACTGCTGCTGGTTCGCCGATATTCTAAAGGCTGCCACCAACAACACGCTTATTCGTCAGAGAACCAGTATCTGCTAAATCTCTACTACATACAACGTGTTCAGCCTATTACATACTACTTAAATATGTGCTTCTACGTAATCAAGTATTATATTCTGTTTGAGGGAGTGGAGTGGCGCCAGCCCAGCTGACCTTTCCGTCATTTTTCCACACATGCCAATCATCGAATTCACGAGAATTACGAAATCCGTGCAAGCAACGAAAAACATCATGGAAGCAGCAGAGCTGGTAATTAGAATTTGATTGGAGATTGATGATTAACATGAGATCCACCACTGCAGCACTCTACCTACTTACATACATTATGTATGGTGCACTCCCATAGAATTAAGGTCCCCTCCCGTGATAATTATGTGATTTGATACAATAATTGAAGTTTCGTCTGAAATGAATTAAACTTTTTGAATTGATAGTTCTTCTTACCGGAAGACACGGTCAGAGGTTGACTGGCTTTCAGACTTGAGACTTGAGAATGAGGATCGGTGGGAAGAAGAGACGCTGCGGGAGCTCCACCCGTAACTCCATTTAATTTGTTGGCCACTACGGCCGAGAAATTATTCAAGTTGGAACTGCCCGTCGGCTCACCTGCAAAAAAAATGAAAAAAACATCGTGCAAATAAAACTCATGGAAAATACATCGAATGGAAAAATCATTTCTTTCAGATTTAGGCAGTTTTGGCCATCTGCTTTCTAGAAAAGATCCCATTTCTATGCTAACTGTTGCACATTAAATATTAAGATTTTTTCTAAAACTATTAACCAGGGTTTCGGGTGGGATTAATTATTTTGATTAAATGTTTTTAAACGTTTGATCACAGCACCGCTTGGCGTGTTTAATGTGATCTATGTTATAAGGGATAGGGACTACCAATTAATCCCATCAAATTTATTTGGATTTTAGCTGAAAAAGTGTGATTTACGAAACCCTGGTATTGTTCCTGCATCCGACACTTATCCAATGTCATCCTGATGCCTCAATGTTGACAATGGTGGCGGGTGTGCATGTTTGATTGTGCAATGTGTGTATTGCAGCATGCATACGAGTGTGTTGTCTTACCGTCAATACCGGAGGACTCAAAATAGGAGGGGGACGTCAAGAATGCGGAATAGACGAGTAGAAGTCCAACTACTGTCAGCACCATGCATGAGTGGATGCATCGCAAACGCATAGTCGCCATCAGACATCTACGAAAACAAACAAGTTTCATTAATAATCAAATATTTTGCACCAGTTCCCACTTATTCATACTCCTAGCTTACACGCTACACACCAGGGGCGTATCCAGCATATGTGCCCGTGCCCCCTCCCCCAAAATAAAAAAAATTAACACATGAAGGATAGGGCACCTCCAAGACCCCCACCAAATACTTTTTCTGGATACGCACCTGCTACACACACTCCCCACTACTTCATTCGGGCAATTCATCTGAAATCCCCACAGACTGCTCCCGCGTATATTCACAAAATATTTGCCATTCCTTTCATCCGTTTGACAGAGGCACGGAAAACTTGTACAACTCATAAAATAACGCAGAGAGTAGCAAAGTTTTGGCCAGTCACATCTGCTCGTTGTGGCCATTAGCTGAATGAAGACTGCGACACGACTGACTCATAATAATGTAAACAGCAACTTTTAACTGCTACACAACCACCGTAAACCATAAGTGTACGTAATAATACTACTCGGCGACATATTTTCCCGCACCATGCACAAACATTTATTTCCATAGAAAAAGCAGCGTTTACATGGAACCTCATGTAAAATGTTTTTCTTGCATCCAACTGCGATCCATGACTTAAAAATTCGTTTTCTGTTGGCAACTTTGTGTTAGGGAGGGAAATTCAATGATTTTGCAAGATTTTCTGCAAGAGTTGATAAGTTGAGAGGGAGAGAGGTTCTCGAAGGTAAATTGGCAAGTCTCATTGTCATTTCCTCTGTGAAATACAATTGAAAGCTGACAATCAGTGATTGTTATTATCCCCATAAGCTTCACTACAGAAATATCTATGTATATGTTGTACATGTATTGGGAGTCGTAGATTTGGAGGAACATTGTCTGCAAGAACAACCAGAAAAGCTGTTCAAGGATTTTTAGCTGTCGCTTGTTGACTTGCATGGGAGAGAGCCTTTGAGAGAGAACTGACTGAGAAGGATGTGATCTGATTGAAAGCATTTTTTGCTACCTTAAACAGTGAACATGTGTACTTGAGTACATATCAGAGTATTTATTTCGTTTTTGTGCCAAATAATGGGTGGTGTAGTGGAGCCACTTAAGCAGCAGCGCAAAGCAACGCCGCCTGCAAAAGAATGGCCATCAAAACATTCTTTCAGAGCACAAAAGTAAATCTAATGAATAGTTTCGGTGTCTGAATGGAAATCACATAAGAAAAACTGACTAGCAGCAGCTTGCCCTTCAATCTGTGTATTATGTGCTCACAGTTCCGCGCATTGCAGAATTTTTGCTAATTCTACTGAAACGGAGGTCAGGTGCCTACTTATTTTTTGAAGATGGACACAGAATGTGCATAAAATTGCGATAATGTGCAAATAGTGCAGCCGGAGACGTCAAACGAACGAGAAACAATAATAATGGATGCGACCTTGAGATTGGAATTTACTCAGTCACATCAAATAATTCTGCTGTTTGCACTTTTGTAAAGATATCAGTCATTATATTCAATATTTGCAAACTGTATTTGTATTCTGTGCGAAATGTAAATTTACGTACTTGGTGAATGCATCGTGAATCGGTCTTAGGGCCGTCCTGTAGCACTTTGTTGTATTTGTGGTCATTTTATTTAATAAAACACGTTTTCTGCACAAGACCCCGGCCATTATTTGATTATTGAGGATATTGTTTGATGAGAGGTGATTGGCCGACTCCTCCTTCTCAAGGAGAACCCTACCACCGACAATTCTCACTCGCTCTGTGGGCCTCTATTCCGTCTAATGCAAATTAATTACTGTCTGTGCTGCAGAAGCTACTTTAAAGGATTCCAATACAAATGCCATTCACTTTCGTTTCATTTCTTGAGAGAATGTAAATATTTATTGGCTGGCAGAGCACGAAATCTTTTCTGTATTGTCATTATAAATAATGAGAAGGAAGATGTGCAATGTTTAATCTTCTCAACTATTTTTCCCAAGTAGCTGCACAAACGATCTGTTTCACAGTCTATGACGCAGATTCACAGAATGCACTGGTAGTCCTGCTTTTTTATCATAGATGGTCAAATTACATGAAAGTAATTTGTAAGTAATTAAATTACAATTGTACAATGTAATTTGTAATTAGTAATTTGGCCATATTTTGCATGGTCAAATTACAATTAAATGTAATTTTTAATTTTAGGGAAATGTGCAGCAATGTAATTAAATTACAATTGTAATTTCGAATTTTCATTGTAATTTGTAATTACTAGTTTGGTGTCTTGTGATTTGCCCATCTTTGATGATTATTATTATTACGTGACAGAAGATATAAAAATCCTTCTCTGGCGAAGGTGATATGGATTCTGAAAACGATCCGCTTGTTGTAGGATTTCAATATTTGCACAGCTTTGTGTTTGCTGATTGATTGTGCAAAGTTTCTTCTTCTGTGCTCTGTCTGAACAGATCCCACCTAATGGAACATCTCAAACTTTTCACACCGCCCGAGCCTTGGAGATTATTCAAACGAAACGAACTTGTCATTGCAATGCGTTAATACCATTATGTACTTTACAAATTAAACTGTGAGTAATATTTTAATCAAACTGTTATAAACACACACAAAATGCAAAGGACGGAGCAGAGCCCTCACTCAAACAACCACAATTAATTTCCCTATGTTCCCCTTCGGCAGTTTGAAACTTTGTGACAGAGACATTATCTATTGCTATTGTACTTGTTATAGTTTCGTAATCTAAATTTAGAAATCCCTGAGAATGCCAGCTGCTGAAAACGGGCGGACCTTTTTGACCGACTAAAAGAATTGTTATTATGTACTAGAGGACTACGGAAACTGTTTTTCGCGAAGTAGAGTAGGTATTTGGACCATGCTGTCCACCTGTCAATGTAGAACAAGTTATTATTATGACCGTGAGCAACATTCGGTCAATTGGAACAAGGAGAATGTTATTATATAAGAATTGCTACTTAAAGAGCGTATAAAGCTTCGGAAATGAAATTATTGAATCCCATTGCTAAGTACACATTTATAAATGGTGGGATGTTGGCGTGCCGTCATAATGTATCTTTCGGTAATTTCTCCCAAGGAGCTGCCCGCTTCCTCAGAAACTCCCTTCTTCGTCTTCTTCACGAGTATCAGCCTTTGTAAATGATTAAAAGCAGCAAAGTGACTCTCCATCAACTACTGTGTGTATTTTGTTGAGCCCAGTGTTGCCTTTTGACCGCTTTTACTACAACACTTGTAAAAACGGTTTTTATAGTTAGCTTAGAATATCCTCAGGCCATATTTAGTGGTAAAAACCAGTAAACAACTGTAATGTTACCAGGGGTAAGTGGTAAATACCATACGGCAACACTGGTTGAGCCACTGGAGACTGGACCCACATACGAATCGTATCATACATAAAAGACAGGACTTTCGTTGAACGAGTGTGTGCACCGGTTCACGCAGAAAAAAAGAAATAAGCAATAGTTTTCTATGTGCCCCTCCCTACCAACAAGATTGCCTGAGAAAATTCCCATTTCCTGCCCCACGAGAGTGACTGGACAGAGTATAAACAGTGGAGAAACAGCAGAATTAGAAAGTGTAGCGCCTATTTGGGAATAAATTGCCCTGTGCTTCACACACATCTACCTCTGACTCATATTAAGACTGTAATAATAAAGTAGCTGCTGTCTAGCAATGTAATGCGATAACTGCCACCCACCTCTTCGCAGGAAACTGCACTTGGTCTGATAATCATTGAGAAATGCTTTTGGAGAGTTATGGGGCAAAGTGGTGAATATTTTCAGTTGAAGCGTGCCCGAAAAGATAAGTGGACCGTTGATGCATAAAAGATCGACGATATTCCTAATATGTCTAGTTTCGCTCGTTTTAATTTATGGCTACGATTTGACATTTGGAAGAGCGGAGGAGGGGGACATGGGAAGGAAAGGTCGTTAGAGGAGGACGGGGGAGGCATGACCAGGTGCTTGGAATACAAATAAGATGAGTGAGCTCAGGTGTGATGTGTTGGCAGACTTTCCCGTACTGCAAAGAGGAGAGCATTGTAGTAAATCTTGATGTGGCAGGCACTGATCAGATGCGGATCTGGGGGCGGTCGACCCCCGGAAGAAATTATAAAAGTAAACAGTTAAAAATAATGAGAAAAATGCTTAGTTTTCACATTAATTTTTACCCTGCGAAAATTTCGCGAGAAATATTTTGAGATTCTTGGTGTGTTGGTGTCCCTCCCCCACGAAAATGTGTCTAGATCCGCCACTGGCACGGATGCACCGGGAATACAGACAAGACGAGAGATGTAGGAATTCCCGTGGAAAAGGAAGCCGGTTGTTCCCGCGAGAGTCTCCCAACGGAACCAGCAGACGAATTTTCCCGCTGCTGCCTTATAAAAGATTCTGCAAGACTTTCTCCACACGAAAGAGAAAGCTGTGTAAGAGAGAGGCAGTGGGAATATTATGCCGTGTAGGTTGGTGGGAAGGTGAGTCGTGAGTGAGTCCTGTGGGAAAAGTTAGTTTCTATCCAGACACGAGAATATTTCCCTGCAATTCTCCTTTAATCGCATTTTTATTACTCTTCATTATGTAGTAAGACTTATTCATGCTTCATACATTTTATGGCCAACTCCTTTCCTTTTCTATTAGCCACACTCTTTCCCTCTTTCTCTCACTCGCATTTTCGCTAACATCTACATCTCAGTTCCACATGCAATTTCTTACACGGAGCGACCAGTCAGTTTATTTTATGTGACCCCTCCCCCTCCTCCCTCACCCACATAAATATGCTTCAGCCAAACTCGCTTGGCTCACTTTCCCTTCGCGCACACGATTCATCACCCTAATTTCCTGTATCCATTCCAAATCGGTAGCTGCAACACACACGGTACACACTTTCCCCATTTTACCTTTCTCAACTGAATTTGCAAAATGCAAGAGAAGAAGAACCGACAATTTCATGCTTGACATAGCAGGAGACACGAATAAATAATTCGACAGACAGATTGTTTAATAATGAATGATGTCAAAGGAATGCTTAAGTTATTAGTGCAGAACATAGATGGGCAAACTACTTTATTAAATTAAAATGAAAGTAATTTGTAATTTTAGGAAAATGTGCTCCCATGTACATAATTTGTAATCTTGCTTTGTAATTTTGCTATCTATGGTGAGAAGTGTGTACCGTGTGAAATGTATACAGATGGGGCCAGTTATTTAATAATGCTGGTTCAGGGGAGAGTAGACTTTTCTTGATGTTTTCCGGACGCGTGGATTTGTTTGGTCAATAATTCTGCGGGGCGAGACAGATTAACAAGCGATTCCTTCGTTACTTCTTTTTAATCTGGTTCGTGTAGTATTTCATTCACCAGCCCGTAACTATTTTGTACATATTTAGGTGCTTTTGAATTTTTACTGCTCGGTAATCATCTTGTAGTCAACCCACCAATAAATATACACGACAGTCTCTCTCAGCGTGTGTGAACATGAGACACGCCATTCTTTCACTAATGATACGCAGACACTTACGCTAATGAACGCGTTTCTGCAAAGTGTAGACAACTGCACGTCCACCGCATTCACCAAGCACAAAGTCGTACGAGCGGAAAGACATTTCCTCGTCTCGGCAGAAATTGAAGTCAGTGGAGAAATGACGCCGAGCCAGACATTAGAAGAATGAAAAGAAGGAGGTGACGGTTAATATCCAAAGGAATTTGCCAAACGACAAAAATCCCATTCAGCATCTTTCTATATAAGATTCCTTATAATACCTTATATACATGGAACATATACCGTCCTACATGCTAAATGTAGCTAATAAGGGAATTTTGTTGCGGCGCGCGTGGTGCTTCGACGGAATGCTTCCTAAATACATTTATTATTACAATGGCTGTTACAGAGAGGATATTGCCGTGGGTAGCACACAGTAGCAAATTGCGTTCGGGACAAGATCACTTTGGGAGATTGAGTGCCGACCTCCATTCATTTTGCACGGAATGCACACAGACACACAGCCTTAATGTATAACAGGGCCAATAATGCGAGGTGACAAGATGCCAGCCTCCCACCATCAACAGCCCGACCCGCCTAATGCACACAGACATAAAGCAGACCCTGGGAGCGTGCCCTTTCCCATTTACTGTCATGTCATGTCACTCTTAGGCTCCAGTATTAATTTCCCTCCACTCTACGACCACCACCAGTGTTGTCTTTTTAACACGTGTTTTTTTACCATTCCACTGGTAAAAACGATCTTTAGCACTTTTATTTAACAGGACGGTAAAAACTATAGTTAGTGTATACGCTCTCCTCACGCCAACTGCAGGAAATATTGGGTAAATATAGTTTTAACCACTGAAAGTGGTAAATACCGGCTATTTTTACCATGTGTTAAATAACTCTGACTACGACACACTCACTGTGCACACACTACACACTCAATGTATACAGATTATGGATATCTGTGTGCACATGACTGCAAGTGAATTAGTGGCAGCTCGTGAACCCCGGATCACCGTATCATTCTTCAACAGTGACTTACAACAATCGAGCTTGTCATCCGGACGCCGTCTCTCTATGGCTTTCACTTTGACTCGTAGTATCTCATACACTTACTGCTGCTACAAGAGTGAAAGCGATTAAGTGATTAGTATGTGGCACTCAGGACACAAATCTACCATCACCCCAAAATGAATAACAAATCTGCTGTGTAGTGTTCTTAAAATTAGTTTGAGCCTTTCGCCGACATTTTCAGTGATAGTGAGAGACAGAGACACGCGGCTGGATGCTGAAGATTGGACCGTGTGGATTATGTTGATGCTGTGTGTACCACTAATGGAAATGGGCGGATAATGGGGACATTTTGTAAAATGTGTTCCTTGTCAGTGGCGTGTGGGGGAAACGTGTGGAATAATTAGAACTGAATCTGACATTGACTCTGACTCCTGACTACTTCCTACTCACACCACGTCCGCTGTACAATACACTGCAGTGAATGCATTCAGCAGGCAACTCTCAATTTCTGGCACAGCAGAATAATTAGCGACAACATTTATATACACAGTACAGACGCATCAATCTGAAAGGCAACCAGATGCCAGACAACGTGTGTCTAATGTCCAAAAGTTAATTTGCCCCTTTAATGCAGTCGTCCTCTGTTTATTTATAGTGAGAGTACCGATTTTCCCATCTAAACATTTTCCGAATGAAAAAACAGCTTTCTCCTAGAAGGCGTACTACAGAATGTGTTTGGGGAACAGGCACTGGGCCGGGAAATATCCCCGGCCGCTTTAGCATCTTATTTTGCAGAGGTAATTAAAGGGGTGTGGTTATTAGAGCATGACGTTGACGGAGAATTTTGTAGGATGACGTTTCACCTGCGTGTGCCACTGTGCCTGCCCTGAAAACAACTTTCTCCTCGTATGTATACCCGCAACAGGGCAGAGACTGACTATAATTGTCGGTTAAGTGCTAAAGCATTGCGTAATGTAATAATATGCATAGGTTTACAGTTGGCCGTGACTTGTATTAGATTGGTGCATGGTAAATAGTCAGATTGTTATGTAATGGAAGAGTTAAGTAGGTGAGATGCAGACAAAGAGAGGAAACCGCAGCAGACAAAAGAAGGACGCGTGTTCGAGTGGCACAGAATCTTATTCTTCGAGTGATTCGTGTGACTAATCAGCCAAGGTAGCTGGCCATCTGCAAATGAGATTACGAGAGCGCACCACCACACCATTGGAAGTCTCTTTCAGGCGCGTATCCAGAAAAAGTATTTGGTGAGGACCTGAGGGGCGCCCAATCCTTTTTCTGTTCATTTAGCCACACCTCGTACCTCCTACCCTATCCTCCCTATATTAATTTTTTTGATCTGTGGTGGAGGGGGGGCGACAAGCCCATAGGCTGGATACTCCCTTGGTCTCTTTGCACGGGAACTACCATGCATCCACATCCATAAATAAATTATTTATTGTGCATCATGAAATATATTACGAGTGAGTGAATAGGAGAAGGGAGCGAGGACTCGAACAAAAGCTCCGTCTCTTTTAACTCTTCTGGTATAACTCTTCTGGTCATCATCATTCCATTATTATTATTACTATGCAATCACTAATCGCTCTCTGTGTCCAACTGGCACAAATCCATTTGCATAATTTAACTGCTGACGAAGACAGAGCACAGATTAAGCTGTCAACGTTTTTTTTATTAGGTAGAGGTATAGGAACGGTGTTTGCCAATGGAATAATGTAGCCTGACCGGCCATTCAATGGAACTGACTCGATTATGTATACTGATTACGATGACACGATGATAATATTATTCACTGTGTGCTCCTCCGTCGCACCTTTTAGTCTCCCTTCCTTGCTCACGCTTGCAGTCACTTGGTACATAAATAGTAGACAATGTGGATATTTAATTATTAACGTTTACAAAAAATGTTTCGCATGTCGATTCTCCATTTGAATTACGTGTCGCTTTGTAGTGTCGTGTAAATGGCCTTTCAGAACACTAATTGTAATTGATGTGTGTGTGTGCACGTGTTCATATCTGTGTCTTTATTTAGTGACGTAGAATGATGTACATTAAATAATAGCCACATGCAATTCGTACTACATTCTCACTCAGTAGAACACTATGAAAAGATTCAGGGAATTAATGTGAACGAATGTGTGTAAGAAGCAGGGTTTCGGGTG
Organism: Plutomurus gul; assembly: GCA_019776185.1. Lineage (NCBI taxonomy): Eukaryota > Metazoa > Arthropoda > Collembola > Entomobryomorpha > Tomoceridae > Plutomurus > Plutomurus gul. Next base: position 54,516 of record JABASC010000198.1, read on the forward strand.
TGATTATCACAGCGTGATCAAATGTTTTTAAACGTTTCATTAATGTGATCTATATGTTATAAGGGATAGGGATTACCAATCACATTTGATCAGAAATCATAGTATTTATGTAATTCCATTATGATGGGGTATGGGGTTTTAGCTGAAAAAGTGTGATTTACGAAACCCTG
>JABASC010000199.1:0-54520 GCA_019776185.1 Plutomurus gul
GCCCAAAACACTCTCCCTTTTCTATGGCAAAACAAAGTCCATTCACAGAGGGACTCTTCAGTCCAAAATAGTACTATTTAAAAAAAGAGAAATATTTTACACATTTTTACACTATGGTACACCTTTATAACATTACCTAAATGGATTCCTTAATCGGGGGTAAAAAGTAAATAGGTTGTATTTCGCTAACAGTGCATTGTTTTACTTCCTCACAAATGAACAACCAATTCCATGAAAAGGTTTCAGTTAGTACCTCGAACATGCTTTCATGAATATTCACTCGAGAGCCTATTAATTTCTTAGAATGACAATTAGTATTGTCTAGAATCGTGAGCCCATCCATGCATCAAGTGAACATTCACGAACCTTTTTCTACTGAGCTACTTGTTCATTTGTGAGTACTTGTGAAAACAACTGAACTATTTATATTAAATTTCGATTTTACCTTGGTTAAATTTTCAGCTACCAAAGTGGAATCCAAATGCGGTTGACCTAACACCCTAACTGTTTCTCTCTTTACGTCCTCATCGTCATCATCATGAGCACCATGGGCCTATAATAAAACACGAATTTATTGTTGAACAAAAAATTAATTATTTGAGAAGCACTAATACAAACAGTATATGTTGCACGTACATAGGTCCTTCTTTTTCGCTTGAAAACCAGGTGACAAATCTGCTTGTATTCCATACTAAGATTTATTACAAAGAACACGATCCCTTGAATGAAGAGGGAAAGCAGCATTTTCCCCAAATGGTCCCAAGCAAATCGGTTGGCTGGGGTAGAGTAAATTGCTAATGGGAGACAAATTAATACCACGTGCATACATTAACCACGAATAAACATAAACTATATATTACTGCAGGAAATGGTTTGACTGATTACCCAAACGATGTAACGCAGTAGCTTGTATGTCCAAACTAACGAGTTCAATCAATCCACGTCCGAGACAATAATGAGGAAAGATCAGAAACACTTGCTTCAAAACGTGTCCAATCTCTTCTAATTCCTAAAAAACAATTTGTAGCTCAAAAAATAAACGCAAATTTATGCTTTTATAAAATTTATAAAATGTAACGCATACTTTGTCTCCAAACTGCTCCAGGACAAATGTTGAAACTGTGGTTACAACTCCAATAAATAGGTTAGTGCATGCCAGAACTACAAAGGCGGTACTTGGAATACCGAATAAGTAACTCGCAGGATACATTAGAGGTATGCTGCTCCAACTGAACAATTATTTCCAATCCATTATATGCCATTGCTATTGTTATACATAAATTATAATTGTATTTATGTATCTATAATTTTGTAGATTCATCAAACTTACCCATAGAGAAACAGAAGTGCCGTAAACGAGCAGATACTTTCTTTTGAAACGTACGCTCGAGCGTCGAAAATTATAAATAAAATTAGGCTTAGAATAACAGGGACGGTGTACTTTGTCTGTAAAAATTAAAACTATTTATGTTATCATTTGATTCAGGTGTTGTGTCATCAGCCACTAATTGCTACAAGGGAATCAATTACCATATCGAAAAGAAAATTTGCCACCCAATAGATAATAGGTTTCACACCGGATACTAAATGCAAGTGCTTTCCCCCACACTTTCTCTCCTCAATCAAATACACGGTGAAAGAAGCTGGAACAAAACTCAGAGCAAAAATAATACAAATTGCATGGATCACGCCCAAACCAGCTACCTTTCTGTAAAATGCCAAAGTAAATTAGAACACTTGCTTTTACTGATAAAACTGTGACTAAAGGATTTGAAATTTGATAATAATTACATAGATTCTTTGATCTGTTGTGACTTTGTTAGATTCAAAGGATGAGAGTAAAGTGTTATTCCGTATTCGTTTTTGTTATCCGACTCAGTAGCAGGCAAACTTTCTCTTAAATACATGTTGTGCAATGCATTTAGATAGGCTACTGAAGAAACCCAGCCTCGATTTTCAAACCAAACCTATAGGGCAAAATATAAAATTCTATTAATTACTACTGCCAAATATTTGATTGTACAGAACTGTAAAAGAAAGTTTTTAAAGAGATTTTTCTGACTTTGTAGGCAGGAAATTTTTCTTTGGAGTCCACAATACCCCATTGCTTTTGCTCATTTTTCGTTCCATCTACGGGAAGGGGTTGAAGTTTTGTAAACGAATCGACAAGAATCACAAACTCGGTATAGTTGACACCCATTTTTTCTCTGCTTTGAAATTCAAAGCCTCCGTACCTGGATCCCTCATACAGTCGGTAAGTTTTTGTTAGCCATTCTGGAATGTTTACCTTGCTTACGTCCATTATAAGATCATTTGTAGGGGACTATACATACAAGTGCAATTAATTTCTCGTCTTTTATTTTCTTACAGGTACTGTGAGCGTTTTAATGCCAAAATTTGTGTATTAAGAATCGTACCCTAAGTGTTGGAGGTTTGACACCTTCTACGTTACTGGGACAGTGCAGTGACCCAGATTTACATGAACACTGTTTCAACACTTGTCTTTTGTATTGCAACCGAGAAGTATTGAATACAACAACAGCTTCAAATGACCATTTGGAAGTACAAAGATCCGTGTACCTGAATAAAGTTGATTGTTTATATATTTTTTTACTATTTAACTAACTTAAATTTAGACAACATTTTGTTCAAACTGTAATGGTTTTTTGTTACTTCTGATCCTTCAGACATGCTGTTCCCAATCCAATGGGTCCAATCAATTCATCTATTGTATTTGAAAACTTCTGGAAACGGTCGGATTTAACATTGGGCGCAGAAAAAAATATATTGTTCGGTGAAGGGTAAGTCCTAGCAGAAAAACAAAATTATATTTTGTATTTAGAAAAGGTCATCCATTATACATAAGACGGTAGCTCCAATATAACTCCTTTTTCAGGAACCCCTCCCGTCCAGTGGCGTAACTATGCTGGGGCAGCCGGGACCCACGGCAAGTTTTTGAGCAAATTTTTGTAGAAAATAGGTAAAATTGGACCTGTGCCTTCAGATAATAGTTACACCACTGTTTCGGTCTCCCGTTCAAACTAGTATGGGTAAATAATATTATGGTATGATAGGGAAGCAATATGTAGTTATGGAAAAAATACCACGGTGTAATTTCTCGAATAGGCTCATCTTCCGAGGGGGGTAAAATTAAAGTGAAAGCCAAAGTGATGGCTATAAATACTGCGGGTAATATAATCTGTGGAACAAAAGGATCATGATAATAATCTTAAACAACTCAACCAGAATAAAGTTTATTTAATAAAGTGATATTTACTTCGAAAAACATAGCTTTCTTATTTCGTCTGGAGTTTCTGAACCGCTTCAAGTTGATCATCCAAATTTGTATGAAAAATTGAAAGCAGCGACCAACACGTCCTGAACTGGGACTCCCTACCGGAAGTTCTTCCAATGTTCCTTCCTCTAATAGCACTACTTCTGCTTCTTTAGCATTCCCATTACAAACTCCGTTCAAATTGGTGTTATCTACTTCAGGTACATTTGTAGGAGTAGGTGTAATGCCATTTTCTATCACAGCAATCGGTGGGTCAACATGTAATACTAAAGGGTTCCTGTTTAGATGGCTCCTAAAACGCTCAAACATTTTCGCGAAACGTCGCTTGCAACTACTATTTAAAGCGCTAAAAGACTCCGAATTCATATTTAAATCTTCAAATGTAATTTTAAGAAATACATCCTCTAATGTTGTATCTGAGATTCCGTAACTTGAGATACCGAGGTCTTCCAAATTGTCATCCAAATCGTTAAACAAAATTGGAAATTGCTGAATGCTTTCGTATGGTAAAAGCAAAACAACTTCTGAGCCAACATCGTCAACAAGAGTTGTACCCTGTATACGTAATCGTACAAATCTATGCAATTGCTCGGTCCTGCTGCAGTTGATTCCTGGTTGAGATGTCGATGCTCTTCCGCAACCATTGAAAGGTGGTTCGGAGTAATGACCGAATAATTCACTTTCCCTTTTCACCAATCTGAGTGAATAACCTTGGCCGTAATGAGATTTTAAAAACAAGCCAGTGCCACATGCCTTCAACTTCCCTTGGGAAATTATAGCAATTCGATCACCCAAGAGATCAGCCTCGTCCATGAAATGCGTCGTCAACACAATGGTCCGGCCTTCTTTATACTTTAGCAGCAGTTCCCAAATACTCCGACGACTGTAAGTATACCGTACGTTGTACTCTGCGTTCATGGCGTTTTTAATAGAGCAAAGATTAAGGGGATGTAGGAACAAACAAACCTGTGGGGATCTACACCAGATGTAGCTTCATCTATGAACACCGTCCTATTGGTTGAAACAATCCTTAATACAGTGCAAAACTTACAATAAGTGGAATGCTTTAGAAAGTAGAACTTACTTCGAGCCTCCGACGAATGCAATTGCAACAGACAGTTTCCTCTTCATTCCACCGGACAGATTGCGAGGGAATTCGTGCCGCTTATGAGGAATCCCTAGATCATGCAGCATGGATGGTATTTCGTCGGATAGTGAACGTTTGGATCTTCCTTTCAGGCCCGCGTAAAATTGCAAGTGCTCCTCAACATTCAACCTGACACAAATTTGTGTAAATGAAAATATATGTATGTGCAGGCTAGTATTTGCATCGAAAATTATACAAATGATGAGGTTCATACCTGTCAAAGAGAACATTGAATTGGGGGCATATTCCTAAGTTAGATCTAATGCTGTCCATATCAGTGCAGATATCTTCACCATATATTGTTGCAGTACCTGACGAAGGAGGAAAGAGTCCGGTTAAAATCGAGCTGAAAAAGGCATAATTCTCAATTTATCATTTATTTAAACGATAAAATTAGTAGCGAATAAGAATATGTGGGGATTAATGGCATACATTGTTGTGGATTTTCCCGCGCCGTTGTGACCTTTAATTTCAAATTTGGAGTATAAATCGCATGTTCCAGTAAAGTTTATAAGATTTACTTAAAATGAAAGCTTGAAGGCTGTTTCAATAGAAAATAATTTAATGTTAAATAGTAATCATACCGAGAAATGAGCAGATTTGGCCTTCATAGAAAGTGACATTAAGATCAGTCAGCGCAATTTTTCCATTTGAGTAGGTCTTACTCAAATTGGTACAAACAATTCCTTTTTTTAAACCTTCAGGTTCCGGTTCTATCACAGGGGAATCTGTTACATAATTAAGACTAATTCAATCAAACAATGTTCCTACTAGATATGAAGTAATGAATAAAATGAGCTTTCTTCTTCTGTCTGGCTTCTTAGAAACGATACAATGCTGCCATACCTTCATCAGTATGTTGGCTTGAAGGAACGCTTTGGTAACTCGAGGGTTGAAATACATTTTCACTACGTTGTCGTAACCAATAGGACCTTTTCAGACAGAAATTCCATGGTTTGGGCATTCCACTTTCACCTGTAATACACAATTAACACAATTTTTAGCATCTTTTGTATAACTATACTTGATCAAAATACTGGAAATTGAATGACCTGGATATACAGCTTCGATGTACCAAGTCAAAACCCAATAGAGTAAACTGTCAAACCAAAGCATTGCAATACAGTAGCTCAAATTAAAATCGTCTCCAGGTAAAGTTCTCCATGTAATGCTGTCCCATTGAGCGCCTACACCGTCCTCTTCGAATCGAGAAAAATATGTACAGCCGAATCCGAACGCAACATTGGAAATCAAACACTGAAATTAACCAAATAAAACCTCAAAAACACATAATTTCATTACAAGGCTTAAGGGTATTAAAGTGTACTAATCGTTACATTACTTACACCTCCCAACATATGATGCCATGTCAATTTCTCTTCCCAAATGAGAAGAAAATTGTATGGTAGATACATAACAAAAAACAGAATTCCTCCTAAAATCAAGATATAAAAGTTAGGTAGGACTCTCCATCAGTGACTCGCTTTTCTTGAAGGAGCTACTCCATTCTTTTAAAGGATGAAGCAAATGTTAAAAACAATAGGAATTACAATATTGATCACAAACCTGCAGCTGCTGCCGAATTCGCTCGTGTGAAGAAAGTTGAGACAAAAAAACTGAAGAATATGGTGGCCACCGTAAAGCTAATCATAAAAATCCAGATGAGCCAGAAGTCTGAATGTTCAATCACTTTGCCATACTGATAAAAACAATTTATAATGTAATAAACATTCATCTATTTTGAGTAATAACAATTCAAAAGGACTTATTGCATGTAGACTCTATTTTCCACGAACATTGGTAACCATTCCAAATTTAAAAAAGTCGTACCTTCAAAATTAGCGATAAAATTGTTGCAGAAATGGACATAGTGACAAAACTGTCAACAAACCAGCCTGTCCAGATAACAGTATTTCCAAGTCCCATAACTCGCATTACTTTTGTTTAAATAAAGAGATATGATGTACATCTTTAGAGGTTTTGATTAATCAACATGCGTGAGTGCAGTACTCGTTGGGTTAGCAAACGAACTAATGCATTGGTAAAGTTTAAAACCTTCTTTTAGTTTGAATTCCTTCTCCAAGACGATTGACTTTACTATCATCGATGAGGCGTAAACCCAAGAAAGGACCATAAACAGTGGGAAAGTTCGACTTATCGCACGAATAAACCTTTAAAGAGAAGCACATATTAAATTTTAATAAGCATGAATTAAACTAACTGACATCATGATACTGTAAGTAATTGCTCTCACTGATCGTGAATGTAACATGGATACGGAAACTGCTGGAGGTAGATCTTTAAATAAAATAAATCGATTATTTAATATTCGAATGTTTCTAAAATAGTATTTAGCATGTGCTAATTGCCCACATAATTCGCAAAGGTTAAAGTACAGTGGGTAAAACTTCCTCAGCAATGCTGAGGAAGAATGCTGCTCACAAATACCGTTTGACTGTATGCTGACTCTGCGTACACGTACAGTATCTGTGAGTGCGACTGTAGTGTCTACATGCCGGTTTTCTCACATACGCCATTATTAATGCGAGTGCAAAACATGGCCTCATACAATAGCACTTTGAATGTGCACTGCCGATACTTTAATAAATGGGGTCCGTAATTAGTACATGGCAGAATAAACAAATGACTCGAAAATCTCAAGAACAAACGAACAAGTGAAATTCTCATAATATAATTTTAAGAACCATTAGGCCGTCCGAAACCGGTCCGGTAAACTTTTCTATGATTGTCTGCTCAATCATTTCTTGCAAATACGCAAATCCATTGGTAATATATTTCAGATCGAATGCTGGTCTTCTACGTGGACTTTTGCTGGTAAGTCTGTCTCGTGCGTTTCGAGTGCCATCGACTTTATCGCTATCCATTCTAAACACAAAAGGACGTATACTAGGTAAAGTTGGAATCGTAATCAATTTTAAACTTATAGAATATATTACCTTATTTTGTAATGGACATGTTTGGGCAATGAATCACTTTCATTTACGTTTGTAAATATAACAACTGCCCACAGCTTATCAACAGACAGTAATTCAATTCCAGCGTTAACAGCTTCCCATTCAGTGGCAAATCCTTTGGATTTGTTATAATTTATACACTGAATCATAGCACAAAACATTTAATTAGTTTTAAAAAGCATTAAATACGAAAATGATAGGTACTAACACTGAAAATTTCTTGGAGAAGTTCAGCTGTAAAATCGGCTCTTTGTAAAGTCACATCAATGTCAACTCTGTTTATTGCATCCAAAATCGAGGAAATGCGGTCTAAAGCTTCAGTATCAAGACTAGTATTCGCGAGGGCTAGCACGCGTTTCAAATTTTCAGGATCGCTTATGACTTCCTAAAAGTTTAGCAAAACACTATAGGAAAAGGTTAAACGACATTAATTTGACAAGACACAGTAAAATGGTAAACATCACACACCTACCTTTGCAAGAGAAATATCATAGGAATTCTGTCTTAACCATTGCCGAGCTCTATGCAAAACATTTAAACCTATTTTTAAACCAACTTCAAATTGTCTCAATTTTGAAAATTTCAAATCTACTCCTCGCATTATTTCTCTTGTAATTGGAGTGTCCGGCGAAAAATAGATCACCCCCCTGCAATCACAAATTTACATACACATTTATAATGCGCATTAAAGATTGTTCGTTTACAAAGCATACGTATCACGTATGTAAGTGTGTACAGCCCACCTAATAAAGGGTTTTACTTGTCTCCAGAGAAGTGACGTGTACCCCATCAATTCCAAACGTTGAAAAATTATATTACATGTCGCAGAGATGTTAGGATCAGCTTCGTAATGGTGATCAGGGTTTATGTCTTTTAAACGGTCCCTAAGACTGTCATACCTGTAAAATTAAAATGCGTTTAAAACTGACACAATTCGGTTTCTCCAGTTCTTACAGGTATAGTAAGGTAGGATGAAAAAATTATTGTTTAAAAACAACGATTAACCTGTTAGTACTGTCAGGATCTACTGCAAAACTGCTGGAATTTCCCCTCAGTCGTACACCACACAAACTTTCGTAAATCAATGAAGCCGTTGCTCCTGTATCATTTGTCGAAAATTGCTTGGAAATACCATCAAAGTTTTGAAGAACTCTTTAAGTAGTGTTAGAAATAAGAAATTAAAAAGTATTGAGAACAAATGTTAACCAAAAAATAACCATGTTTCAAAAAAGTCTTAACATTCATTACCCTCCAAGTTTCCCAATTGTTGCAAGCGTATTCAAGTCGTATTCGGAAATTCTAGGCCCTGTTAGTTGCTGAAGAAGATCATCGGTTTGTAAATCAATTTGAAGCTAAAACATAACAACATTACTCTCAATTTATTACCGAAATTACGTCTTGCAAAATTGACAGAACTATAGGCACTTACTTTCTTTGCCAATTTTTGATTGTCTACATAATTCGTGAATACAAAGACTAATAGGAACGCTTGTTGTCTCTCTAAGCCGCATAAAGCTTTGTGAAGTGTGGGGGTCAGCTTAATGACGTCATATTTCTTTGATGGGTCACACTTTCCATTTTGTAAGTCGTCAAGAATTTGATCAACAGTTTTCTTAGCAAATAATGCAAGTTGTAGTAAATTTACATCATTTTGTACAAGAAAGTTGTATGTATAGTTGTATCATCTGTATTATTTTAAAAGGTATTACTCTGTTGACAGCATCCAAGTTGACTTCTGAATCTAATAATTCCGTCAGTTCGTCGGTTGTTAAGCCAGTATATCCTGGGGCTTTCAATAAGAATTCGTCGCGACCATCCGGTTCCATCAGCTCTTTTAATTTAATTTTACCTGAATATACAGATAATGATGAACGTACAGATTATCAGCAAGCGATTAAAACACAATGGTAGTAAATCGTTAAATATAGTACCGTGAAATCGAGTCTGTGCTCTAAAGGTGCTAACAACTTTTATATAGAGAGTTATATCCGACCATAACTTTCTAAGTGTACTGTTCGCATTAGGATTGACAAGAATTTCTTGCATTAACGGTGCCACTTCTTTAATAAAGCGTGTCCCACTGATAAAGAAAATTATCTTGATTAGATTTATGCACATGTGTCTATTCTATATACCAGTGTATCACCACGTACAATAAATATTACGTAGACGAGAAACAATCAAAAATCTTACAGTGCATCATCCCACATTTTAGACCCCCGGCTTTCCACGTAATCTTCGTAGCATGTATTGTTTAAGGTGCAGAAGAAATTTTGCAGAAATTCAAATCCTCCTACAGATGGCATCGGCTTTTCGACAAGGTGGCCTATTTCAAATTCATTCGACGGCAATAGTATAAGTGTATGCATTTTCGGAACATATTATGTGATTAATGTATTTAAATTGTTCTTACAGCTAGCACGATTGATTTTTAATCCACGAGTTCTCACCCACATCAAAATCAAAAACAAAATAAGGGGCCAGACCAGTTCCATGAACACCCGTGTCTGCAGAAATCACAATAATAAAAAACTTATGTTCCCCGGGTTTACAAAATGCAATGTTTATTTTAAATCACATTATGCAAATATCATTTCACTATTTCACTCTTATAGTTCGATCAATAAATCTCATGGCCAACTTACCAGGATCAAGAAACCTTTGCATCAAAACACTAATTTAACTCAATCAGTTAAACAGCAATAAACATTTTTGCAAAGACTTATCAAACGATCGTGCAACGTCATTGGATATGGATTATGTCCGCAACTTTAAATTACGTAAGATGCCTTTCAGTGGCGGATCCAGAAGGCGGAGGAGGGGTGGGTGCAACTTACCCATGTTAAGTTAGCTCCGCCGTGGCCCCTCCCTCCCTAATCTACCCTTTTTACTTAAAAAAATTAAAGAGGGCTGTATCCCCCTTGCCTCCTAGATCCATCGCTGACAGCCATGAGTAAAATACAGTGGAATATGTAAAACGTGTATACTATACCTTGTGCCTTTTTCGAAGTATCCAATTTTTCCATAATAACAACTTTAATTGCTGACAAAAGCTTGTCATAATACAGTCCCAACTGACTATTCCGTGCGTTTCCCCCACTCGTCCTACATTCACATATTTATTTTGGCATTACACATAAATTTAAACATGGGAAGATTGACATTGGGGTGTAGGTGGAATATGCAATTTTTACCAATGAGGGTAATTATGTGATCTCCCCACAAATGTGTCACAAGATGGTGACTTCCTTGGCGGGCACAAAGGTCATGGACAGTAAGCTGTGAGAATAAACAGAAATAAGCTGCGTCTAAATAAATGGGGTGTGTGATAAATGGGAGATGTTGAATGGATCTATTAGTAGTTTCTGCAGTGTGTGTGTAAAAACTGCGACCACTGACTCAACATTCACCAGTGGTCTATCATCTATAGCAGGCTTCAGTTAACATAAAAAAACCAAGGCCGGAACTAGGGTGAAAGAATAATTTTTTGCACTTAAAATGTGACTTTCTTGAAAATTTTAAGGGACTGGGACTACCACACTACTATTACTATAATACAGTTTTTCATTTATTGGCCTCGCCTTTTTTTAGAAAAATTTTCTAGATCCGGCCCTGAACCAACCATTTTACTAAAACCCTCGATTTTAGTGTAATTTTCATGGTGCCACAGGCCACAGGAGGAGTAAGGAAATATTATCCTCTGAAAGAATGGAAAGGATTGGTAGAAAATGAATTAAATTTCTCTTTCCTAAGTACGGCACGTGCCAAACTTACACAACATATTTAGCTTTTACACAATGGTAATCACATCATAAATAGAAAACATCAAATGTCGTAATTCGTAATGGAAATCGTACTTGAATCTAAATCGTACATGAATAAATTAAGTCATCAATAACTACAAACTTTGCAACTTTGTAGCAATCAATCTGTCAATAATAATAATTGAATAATATCATCTGGGATGTATGTAATAAGAGGGGGTCGGTGTACCTAATAAAAGTGTACTAATAAATCTGACAAAGATCTTTTCAATCAAACATTTATTATAGTATTTACATTAGTACATATATATATATATACTTACATAATATACTTTGTCAGATACTGATCAGTCCGTGGTAATAGCTGTATATGCCATTTTGATTTCTTCCAAAATGTTGTCTTAACTTTCAACTTTAACCAAAAATTGGCAGAGGACGGACAGGGGACAGAAGGACAAGAAATACACCGGTATTTGACCCGGCTGGGTCAAAGGTTTTAAAATTGGGACTATTACTTTGGATTTCTTGAATGTAAATGGTAAATGTTATGCAATATTATTGACTCCCGATGATTATACAATTATGACTATTTCGCATTCATATAATTATTTGTGTTATGTATTACTTTTTCCACATCCTAACTGAAAAATAATTTTTAATACGATATTCAATTTTGTTCGACTATGTTTGCTCAGTCAGATTCAAATCAATTTTGACAGTGAGAATCTTATACACAACCAAGGTTTAATTTATACACCATTACAATGTTATTATTACACTTTATATATCTTGAAGTACCATACAGGGTGACACCGAATGAATGGCATAGTTTTTAACGTTGGTAGGGCTTGTCTTGGAACGGGATAGGACAGTCCCGTTAGTCCGGTTTATTATCGGGACGAATCGGGATCAGAGATAACGGGACGAGCACTGTCCCGATTACATCAGGGTGCTCCCGACAAAATGTTGGTCAACGTAAAGCAGTGGTTGCACGATGGGGTGGGGAAGTGTGGGGCGGGGGAGTGTGTTACATAACATTATATTGAGGTATTTTTGCTTGTTTTTGGTCAGGTTAGGTTTTTTTTGCTATTGGCGTTAGGTTAGGCGGTGGCGTTAGGGTTTTTGCCAGATTTAACCAAATCTTTCCAAAAACAAGCAAAAATACCTCAATACAATGTTATAAAGCCCAATCCCCCGCCGCCCACACTTCAGCCATCGTGCAACCATTACTTTACATTCACCAAAATGTTTACTTGTGCAAAAAAAATATTGCATTTGAAATTATGTTTTGTTATGTTACTCGTGGTAGGGGAGCCGAATTTTTTAAATCATTTCCTATCCTATCTATATTTATATCAAAAATTTGCTCACACAGGCTTAATTATAAAGGGGATATTCACATATTAAGCCTTTGATGTTGAAAATTTACGAACGGTTAACTTTATCTAAACAAGACGACAAATTAATTAAACCACCCCCGCCCCGGCACCCCGGGGTTGGGTGGGTGTCTCCACATTAAATTTGTTTAAGCTGGTTGGGTGGGTTCAGGAATGTGTGTAACAGATTTTGCCATATGTGAACTTTGGGTCTTTTTTTAAAAAGGTAGAGGTTAAGGGTCTCCGGGGTGCTGGAGTACCTCCATAATAAATTTGGTCAAGATGGTAGGGCGGGTTTAGGAGTTTGCATGTTAAAGCATGGGAGGGTGAGGAGTTGAGAAAATTCGTCTTCTTCCAACAATATTATGTGCACCCTGTAGTGCAGACGTAATGTCCTTGGACTGCTACTCACAAGGCGCGGTATTTGATTTTCATTTGTAAAATATAATGAGTGGAAAATTCAGAATCAATGTGTGGGACCCCTTTCTCATTATCTTTCAAATTTGTACAATCCAGTCATTTTTCTATGTTACATTCGGTGCTTTGCTAATAATTGGATCGGTTCTGACGAACTCTGATGTAACGCTCAAAAACCTCTTCAGCTATGGGGTATGTGGTGCACAGTGTACATTTGACAGATATATATTTTCTGATTTCTACTGAAAATTATAATTATTATAATTTGTGTTTTTAAAGGGCTTTAATTTTGCTGACCGTCGTGGGATTGTTACTATTACCTCGTACACTTTCAATGCTTTAATTGGGTAAGCGTAAGATTAGATTTTCAATTGAGAAAGTTAGTCGAAAAGGTGCCGTTTTCAAATAATTTATTATTGCAAATTAACTCTGTTAGTACTTAAACCTGAAATACAGCAATCAGAACCGATTTCTTATTTTCTGCCGATGAATTACATGATGTATTGTGATAATTCAATTCACAACTTTACAAGGAAAAATACCCATTTCGCCTGGCACCGGGATTTGATGTAGTTGTTGTAGGCTTTATTCATTCACATTCATATATAATTCAAATAAAAGTTTCATTTATTTTTTTTAATAATTTCTAGGTCCTTAGCATTATGGGTCATCGTCAAAAGAACCAAGCAATGTCTGGACTTCACAGCAACCTGTTATTTTGTCCATGTTATTATATGCTGGTGTTATAATGGTTACCTGCCCACCTTAGCGTCATGGTGGATCATCACAGTGGCTTCCGTTACAATAATGTGTGTTTGTAGCGAATTCCTATGTCTTCGTACCGAGTTACAAGATATACCTCTTCTTGGAGCCAAAGTTGATCTTTGATTGGGAAAATGACAAGGGAATTTGACAATAAGTCAAATTCTGCACCATCCCGAGCTACACTTGCTGTTGAATTGTTCAAAACGTATGCATTTGTTTACTTGTACTTGTATAAGTTGAATAATAATTATTACACAACGTGAACTTTATTTTTCATAAATAATGAATATAATCATTTAGTCATTCATTAATGATGTATACAAAGAACCTCTTTGGGTAAATATAGCTTCGATTTACAGAGTTAAAATGATTGAATGCAGCATGTAAAGAAGGCAATCCCCTATTCAGTACAGATTACGTTTTACTCATAGAGGTACATAGGAACCTCTTTGCCTTTACCCTTGCCAAATATTGAGTTCTCATAATATTGAACCAAAATAAATATATTGAAAGTGAAGACATTTAAAGAAACCTTAAAATTTCGCAACTAGTATTTGAGTCTTTCGAGTGTGACATCATCAACCAAATAGAGGAGCAGATTTGAAAAGCTACAATTCAAGAATTTAATTAAATCCCCTCTATGCATGGTTTTGTGTATAATTTTTCATTTAACTTTTCGTTGAAACACAGAGTGTCTGCTCTCCAAGGGGCCGTTTTGGACGAAACACGAAATGTATTCTAATTCATATGCGGACAACTTTTCCATAGTAAAAGCATCTCAGATTTATAATGAGTCGGTTGGGAGAAGTGTATACAATACATAGTACAAAGTACAAGCGAAGACAACTTTACATTTTATCATATGTGGAAGCAACAGTAATTTTAAAATAACAATTCTCAATTCTTCTTATTTAGAAATGCAATTAGGCAAGGTCTACATAAATAATTTTACATAATGCTCTAACAATAAGATACTGTGTCTCAAATGTAGAACTCATTTGCACCTCTAAACTCTACTCTATTGTTGTAGATAAGAACGTTTCCGTTAAATAGCTCAAAAGGCCAACCTACCTAGACAACTGTCTCTACATAAACATATCAATTCTGAATTATCCGAATACTCGTGTACTTATACCAAGCTATATATACTACTTTACTACAAGTCAATTATTTTATATTAATTATGACTATCTCTTCTCTCTCTCACTGCCACTCTACGTAGTAGAAACAGTGGTAATAAATGCTAAGTACCAAATCAGATTCAAAAGTACCAGAGCGGATGCACATTATGGGCATTTCTGGTACATTATCGTGAATCTTGTGTACTCTGCAGATATAAAGTAAATATAGTGATAATAATAAGAATAAGTCTATAAACACTTTTCTGGCTGCTCGAAATCACTAAAAACTGTACAGAAAGTCCCAATGTCTGTGTATAGACCATGGAAGAGTGGCTGCGTTTTAATGTGTGCACAAAACAAGAATTTCCGTCCATCCATTCCGTCCATTGTATGAGAACGAGCTCATACTTTCCCACCCAGATATCCCTTCGTATCCAGGTACCCCCGACCAGGCCGCCGGGTACCGAAGGTCCCTTGTTTTCGTCCCAGAATTGTTGGACACCATACACACCATACTGCTCCAATCCTTAAGGGTATCCCCCCAAACCCTGCATCGGCGGCGGCCGCAACCTCAAACTCAAACAATCCTCTGTGTGGGTTGTTGTGGACTGGAATGAACACACAATGACGAAATCCCTAATTGTACTCTACATATGCATTGCATACACAATATGGTATAGTAATATATGAAGAAGTACAATGTACAATTAGTGATTGTGTCAATGTGTGTCCTTTCCAGCCCACAATAATTCACACAGGATAGTAGAGTAGTAGCCAAATCAATACCGTTCCCACACCACCACAATGACTTCTCTTTTATTGTAACAACTCTGTACAATGCTTATTTTAATTTTAATAATAAATTTTGCAAAATTGGATACATGGGCGTGGTTTGGCTGTTATATGTACCCCCTTGAAAAATTGGACGTAGGTACCCCCCTAGAAAACGTTGAGGTGGGAAAGTATGATGCGAGCTAGAAATTATGCGTATGTCTAAATACTTGTTCGACTTCATCCTGCCACCACCGCATTACAATATTCGCTTGCACATACCGACAACCACGTTCTTCGCAAGCAAATTCAAATCTGCCGAAGCAATTTTCAAGTATACCAGCCGAACGCTACTTCAAAGGGCGCAAATGTGACAGAGCAGTCGTTCAATTGTAACACGAAAGTGAAACTTGAAACCCTACCCGGCGAAGAATTCTAATTATTTGTGCCAGCACTCCGAACTATTTGTATATATTGAGCTATACATTCGCACTGTACTCCTATTCCTATTTGAATTAGGCTTTACTGCATTTACAATGTACTTGTTCTGTGATGGAACGTAACGTATCCTACTTTATACTACAATAATGAACAATGCTCACCTCTTTGCGTTCGTACAAATTTAAAGTGATGTCTACTTCATTTCATTGGTAAATTTCAGATGTACTCTTCGGTTCATTTACTTTAGAGCACTTTACCTCTATCGGCATCCAGTCCCTCGCTCACATAACACTCCAAAGTAGTCTCGTTATCTTGGGTAAAGCCCTTTTGCGTTTTAATCATGTAGATTACGCAAGCCATCAGAAGTCTCTTGGAATGATTCAATCTCTCCACTAATAATCCTCAAATGCAGGAAAGTGGGATGAGGTAGAAATACTATCAGAGAGGATTTGCCACAACGAGTATAATTTGTAAAACAACATATAGTACACATAGGAATATAGTATAGTATGTATATGCTCATAGGTTTCAAAGTGGAGAGTGTTAACAAAGCAAAGCGTATCTTCTGCTGGGTCAGACAGACGACTGTTTTAATCGATATCGTTGAATTAGTGAAGATGAAACTTAGGTAATGTAATCAAACCGTCTGAATGTGACTCAAAGTACGCTATGATTTCTAACTGTACAAATTTGTGGTTGGAATCTCGTCGTAGGCATTTCAAAATGTAATAATATTTACTTATGCTTTAATAATCTTACTTACAAGTAGGATTGTTACGTAGTAGGATTCTCATAGTGACTCTGCTTCGCGATCCTTGATCCTATAGATCATATCATCGATGATGGGGCGTGTCTACACAACTTCCGTTGGGATTTCTTCGTCTTAATTAAAATTCATGTATACTTGCAATATATACTTGTCATGATTGTTACGCTGTATATTATTGTATATATAATTATAGTGTGGATCTACTTGCTACAGAAGATTGGTGACGCAATGCTAATAATTTAACGAAGTCAATCTTTCATTGGAGAGGAGGAACGAGAATTCGCTGCCGAATGCGAAAATTGTTGTTATCATGAGACTGGGAAAGAGCCACCTAAGCATCAAACTCCTGTCTCCGACTCGTTGGGTGAGGGAGACAGCGCTGTTGGCGTAATTGCACCCGTCAATTTCGCAGCATTTCGAGCACGCTACATCGACTTTGTCTAGGTCACATTCAGAAAGTTTGAACAGGTTATTCGTTCCGGTCTCCTTGAATTCGCACGGGGCCAACGCACACTTTTTCGTGATCAGGTAATGCCCCGTCACTGTAACAGAAACAAACAAATACATTATAAATTTGTTTAGCTGTGCGAACCATATCTAAAGTTCACTGACAATGACACTTAAATGTAGGCTGCAGATTTATATAGAGATCTCTGTTTATTATGTTTGTAGTATATGGTGTACGTGGTTCTTCGACATTTACTCAATGCTGAATAAATATCATCCACCTTCAACTTTTGCTATAAGTTCTGAAATGACGACAAACAAATTCCATTCAACCACAAAATTACTTTCAACTATCCATCCCATCTATCTTCTGTTTTGATTAAATTGTCACATGGAAGGACAGTCAGACCATTCGCTGGAAGAAAAATAGGCCTCCAGCACGTTCTGCAAAAGACATTCCGAAATCTAACTTTCTTTGAGAGTGGCTTCCTTGCTCTGTACTCCATCCATAAGGGTGAATGGGATCTATCATCCAGACCTTTTTTTTGCCAATTCAGTGCATTGAAGTGTTAGCGGTTAGACTACATCACACAGCAATACAAAGAAGTGGTTCAAGTAAATAATGACACCGTGCAGCAATTCGATTCAAATATTCAATTTTCTTTTCAGAAAAAGATAAGCAAGCCATTGAAAATTCGCCTACCGTTTTTCTTGATGGTAGTTATACATCTATCGGACGCATAGTCATTAGGACACTGCTTTAAATCCTCCGGTTGACATACGGCGTTGTGCAAGTCTAGACTAACCAGTTGACATTGGTAGCATTTTAATGTGTTTTCTACGGTTCTTCCTGCAAAATAGAAAATATAAAAGAGAAATCAGTGAAAGCATTGTGAAAGCATTTGTGAAGCACACTATATCTATATTGATATATACATTATTCACGCTCGCTTCATGAGCAAATAATAATATTCGAAATTCCCAAAAGTGCGTACAAGGCAGCCTTGGGAGCAATACTGTATAACATATTTCGTGGAACTTTCTCTACGACACATATTCCATTTCCTTAGATTTCATTTATGAATATTTAGCCCCGTGGGCAACAGAAAAACACACACAAAGAACCTTTGCGTTGCTTGTTGTCTCACTGTGATACGTTACAAGGTTGACTTTTGTGAGGATGTTTATTTAAGTTTGTTTGCCGAGTGTACACATTCAAAGGATGTTTGTTCGTAGAGACAACGTTGAAATGTTTTTCCCTTCTGTCAAAGACTTTCTACGCAAAAATTCATTATTGCCTTATTCATTGATTGCAGCAGCATATCATTCAGCTCATCAATGGAGTTTTAAAGGAAGCAATCATGAAATACTTATGCACAAGCACAATTCTTTACTTAATTACATTTGTAACAAAATGCACAACAACTAATAATATTTTAATTTTACAACTGTGCTTCAAAATGGAGCACACTAATTTCAGCACGATTGAATAATTACACACTACGGATCACGGATAGTGTAATAAAGGATTTCGAATGAACCTATGAATTGAATTAAACGTACATAAATGTTATCATGAATGAATTTTATTAGTATGCAATGTACAATGTAATATTCGCATATGCTGTGTTCAATTTGCCTTTCCCTATAATTTAGCCGTTCACATCTATCCATTGGACGTAATTACGTTAATTTACTCTCAATGTTTGTCAAGTTCGCGAATAGGGTTTCGTGTTGAAATGTGTCACACTGAATTAAGTACAACATGGGAGACTGGTTTAGCATAACAAAGATAATCGTACAAAGCCATGGATAATTGAAGCGGGAAAATTTACACAGCACAAATGCACCTGCATCTAGCCCCTTATAAATACAATTCACTTCTACGGGTAAAGTAGAGATCTCCTCAGAGGCGGATCTGGAGGGGGGCGAAAGGGGTAACCGCCCTCTAAAATTTTTTGAAGGTGGGGTGGGAGCGGATATTGTTGAGCCAACAACTTAACATTAAGAAGGGCACTCTCCCTCAACCTGGATCCGCCCCTGCTACCTGTACATTCCCGTAGTTTATCTCCCCTTTTGGAACACAATCTAAGGAGACGAATGTGAAAGGTTCCCACTTAAAAGAACCAACGGGAAATTTCTGAAATCTATTGGTGAATTCTCATCGCCTCTGCATGAATACAGCACAATTAAAGCACGTACTGTTGACAAAAAAATATCGACGATATTCAAATGAGTCTCGCACTTTGTTCTCTGCTTTGCTATGCTTACCAGGGTCCATTCCTTCAAACAGATACAAAATATAGAGACAAATTGTCAATAAATAATTGAGTGAACCGTTGTGAAAGGAATGGGCCCTGGCCCTAGTGAATATTCGAGCACACGGACAGGGAGTTTAAAGTGTGACGATTACGGTGTAAATCGATGCTAAAAGTCTATGTGGGTTTTTTCAGGATTAGGCTTATTGAAACGTGTATTCAATTGTGCTTGCAATATGTAACTCTATCAATTTATGCGCTTCCCAGAAAATCCGCGGCTACACCACTTGTATATTGTGAACCTATCCTCGAATAAAATTTGATGAAAAAAAAATGTTTCAGGTAGGATTTTTCTTTTTTTACGCCACTGAGGTAAGTAAGTACTAGGCGTTGTGCAAGGATGTTACTATGTTACAATACATGTGTACGTATTTAGTTTAAAGTTTTAAAAAGTGCCTGAAGTCAATCACACTGTGGGTTAAAATTGGTTTTTTTGAAAAGTACACTCTATTTGTAGTACGGTAAAACTTTCCCAAGATAGAATAAATTTAATGTTTTCGATCGCCTTGTAATACTTTTCAGTTTGTGGATTTTGCGTGATATTTGTCTATAACTATTCAAAAGTGAAATTGTAGAACAAACGAAAGTACCTACTCATAAAATATATTACTGTTTACTTTTGTCTGTTGGGGCATAAGACACTGTGTCTTGTTGCCACCGGTATCTCCTTCCGGAGCAGCAGGCACACAGAACACCCATTGTGCCTCAGTTGATAAATTTGGCTACCCTTTGTAGACTTTGAAGAAATAATTTTCAGTGACTCACTAAGTAAAATGTTTTAGTATGAACAAAACAAGCAAGGCAAGACAAAATGTAAATGTGGTACAATATTGGTAAAACTATGCAAATGTTGGTTCACAATTTAATCCATTTCAAGTTGCAAAGAGAAAGTCTTCAGGTTCACTTAAAATACGCCTTTCTGCACTTCAATCGTTCCTTTTTTCTCATCAATTTTAAGTAGTGGTTGGAAAGCCTGCAGCTGGTTACCAAATTCTGCTATGCTTGGATTAGCTAAAGATCTCATTTTCATATGCTGTCCTCAAAAATATTCTTCATATTTAATTTATTTAATGCATAGCAAAGTCAAACTCTTTATTGATACAGTATGAGTCTGTAGTGTACACTCAAACGTGGGACTACCTATATATATGGATTACACCTATACATCTCTTCAGAACCCAGCAGGCAGTACCATCCAAGCTTTTGAACATGACATTTAGCACTTAAGCATTGTAAGAGAAAGAGAGTTTTCTTTTTAATGTTAATAAGATTGTATAAATTCTGAGGCGAAGAAAAAAATTGTCACTGAAGAATCCGCCCCTACAAAAAAATTTGGGTTCTTGAATGAAAGCACTATCGTGAAGTGGGCACAAAGAGAAAGCAGGTTAAGTTGTAGAAATTGAGATACTTAACATTCAGTTGCTGTGTACTCATGAATAGACAAATTTTGTTCGTAGCAGACTCGGAGAAGATATGTAAATGAAGAAGGAAAATTACTTAAATTAGGGCAGCTACAACCGAAATGACAGGTCGACCTTGGCCTAAGACAGCAAGATATTTGCACTCTAGTGCTAGAGTGCCACAATGTAAATGTGTACAGAGCACAGACAGAAGGCACACATAATATATGCAGTGTGTGACTTAATTTTTATAGTTACACAATAAAACTGGCTTAGCCGTCGCAGAATTACAGACTAGTCTCGTTAGTATGCATTTTCCTCTTAACAGCAGCATAAAGTACAAATAAGATGATATTATGGGCGCAACTTCAAATTAAAGCTGCACGAAACCTACATATATTTTATAATACCCTTTTACCTGTCACGGATTTGCGACTTGTGCGAGATAGATAATAGAATAGTGGGAAACGAAGTTTATATTACGCTACTTATTCTTATTGAAGCCCACTAGCCGTGCCAACTCCATATTTTATTATGCCAAACACAATAATTAAAACGATTACTGTAAAAGAAATATACTTATTCCGCAAATTATATATTAATTCAAATTGTGTGTCAGTTCGAGTATGTTCATCTCTGAATTAAGTATTAGCAACTGCAACTGACGGCAGTTGTTGCTGCAGTTTTAGTGGAATGACGAAAAAGTTAACAGAAATTGAATAAGGCCAAAACCATGTTTGCTATGTCATCACTAATTCAAAGACCCCAAGGGCAAAATGTCTACAATAAAGGATTTGAGGTAAAACCCGCATGATGAGATTGTGATCAATCTCACATCAGTGTTTTCATCCCACAAGTATTTTAATTGTAAAACTAATTCATAATTTCGATTACTTAATTGCACATGGCAATTTTAATAAGGAAATTTAATTGATAAAGTTCTATGAAAATCTATAGAGATAAGTTTACTGCTCGTTCAAGGACATTACCAGAGTCCAACCTCAACTCATATTAATCCCAAACAGACTTTTCAAGAAAAGCACTCTGAATCCCATCTGCAGGTTCCAAGGTCCATCGTAATCATTTTTGAAAATTTAGCAGTTTGTTTCAACATGGGAAATACATGAAAGCATTTGGAGAGGTGAGTCTCCTGATCCCTTATCAAATTCATGTGGAAGAAGGGGATCAATGGATCAAACCATTCTGGTTCCCACCACCACTTCTCTTTTAATAGAATCGACATTCGTTTCTGCTCCTATTCTAGGTTTGTGGATCTTTCGCTCGATGTAAAACGAGAACTAGAGACATTCACGAATTCAATCAAAGAATCTCGCTGTGCGCTTCACTACTTTATATTTAATTAATGTAAGTTCAATAAAAAAGAACATACGAATCCGTTCTATGGGAGTACAAATACTTTCAGCAACGATTCTGTTTACGTTTGTTTATTCGACAGTCTCTGTGTGAGTCGTACAGCTCTACGTGTTCTAGTGCTGCATTACAGGATGTACTTTACTTCTAACTTTCTACTTAACAATCTTTTTGATCTCATCCCATGAGTTCTCTCTCTCTCCCGCAGACAAGAAAAAGAAATAGTTTCGCAACACATCGATTTTTTCTCCTTTTACTTCTTGTTTTATTTTGATGTGTTAGTAGGTAAATAAAGTAATACATTTACGTATAATGTACAGCAACTGAACATTGAATTGAACATGTATTGACTGCTACGTTTGTATATAGAAAGTTGACATTACTATTTTATTACGTCATGCACACTTCACTGAGCATATCCACCAAATGTGTACACGTATTCCAAGCAAAACAGTTTTTAGCCCACTTCTATTTCGCATTCAGTAAAAGTTAGGCTTTTAAATCAACAAATCTATGTTTAAAATGCAAATAGTGTATGTATGTGTACTACTGTGTACCAAAGATAATACTGTTAAAAATTGCCAATTGAAAATATATATACATTTATATATGAAAAGAAATCTCATATTATTTATGTGTCATGATACTCCACTTAAGCACACTCGTATCGTATGCTTATACCTGCTCATGATATTTCTTTTACTTTTTTCATATCATATTCATATTTATACACATTCATATGTTTGTGGAATCATTGGGTCACACTGAATTCGCAGTGTAATAAGTCTGTACGTTTGCTGATGTCTGTATATTTAAATTCCGTATCCATCAACTATTTGAAGTTTCCCTTTTTGTTTGAAAGTACAAAATAGATGAGCACGGGAGGGCGGCATGAGAAATTGCTTTTGAATGTGTTTGTACTTTCAAAATTCTCTCATTCTTTGTGCAGATGACCTGTTTACTTTCTGGGTAGGACCTCCGCCTGACAAAAGAATTCAAATTTGCAGTAATACATTCTAATCTGATTGCACATCATTCCGATTCCAATATAGCCAAGATCATAACAGTCGGTCTGAGCCCACTTAAGTTGGCCGAATATAATAAAGAATGTGATCACGGCGGAATATAAATGTGATCCGAAGCAGTAAGAAAAATGTGATCTGAAGAGAATGTGAATTTAAATGAAAGAAAGGCAGACAGAGTTGAAAATTCAAATGTCAAAAGGCCCATTCGATCAATTTAATCTCGAGCCAGTCATCTCACAGTCAATTCACGATTACGGTGTTGGCATCATTCTACTATATACCATTTGCATGTCACATTTATATTGGAGGTTAACGTTCGTATTATACCGTGGTAAGACTCTCTCCAGTCTCGGAGAGCTCTGGACAAACTATTTCATAAGGTTTTATTGACTTTGGCTGAAAAATTGAAGCTTAATCCTCTAAATCCCAAAACTCAGGTTTCATATCACACCAGAGTGTACAGTAAGAAGTAAGAGTAAGTACTAAAGATGTCCACCAATGTTCCAAAGTACTGCCGTATAATTTAGAAATTTGGGGTTAAGGAAGAGTTAATTGGATGCCTTGCTGATAAATTGAATTCTTTATCTCATGTGACAAACTCACCCATACTTTTGCAAAAGCTGACACAGCCAGCTATATCTCAAGTCCAGCCTAGTGTATAACTTTCTGTTATTTTGAAGATTTCGTTTTCTTTAGGAATGAAAACGAGCTGAGGACATTGAGGTGGCTTATTAATAAACAATGAGTAGTAGAATCTAGCAGGAGAAACTTTGCAAATTAGTTGTTCGTATTAAAGTTATAATTCTGTAGTATTTTCAACACGGAAAAACTGCACTTTGGTGAAAATTGGCAGTTGATATCTACATCCTGGCGAATGCCTTCTTTCATTTATTCAACTTTCACTCTTATTTTCGGTGAAATCTTTCACTACCCTCCGACAGTCAAACCTGGCGACCATACCATATCATTTGTAAAAGTTGGATGTGGGGGTAATTTTTAATTCCACCCTTATATCTCTAAAGCTGTAATACAGATATAGGTAACAATAATATTACTCGCTTTTACTAGATACTAGATGTTTATTTAGACATATTCTATATTTACAAAAAGGGGACTCAGATTCTTATTGTTAGTAAGGGGGAAAGTGCCATCTGTCAGTTCTGTCATAGAAAGGTCATACCCAATTTTACCTTTACTTCTACAAAATTTTCTTTCATTTTTACTCAAATAAATATGTAGGATGCATACAGGTGGAATAATAAATAAATGAAAATATATAGAATGTTGTCGTTTTTTATTTCAAGTTACAATTTATGAAAGTTTCTAGTTCGAGAGTTTTTTTTTGTTAGTTGACAGCACTCAGGTAAACAAAGTTATTCTGCTGAACTATCTTCACAACTTTCTTACTTTCCTAGATTCTATATGCACACCTTACAGACTGAACCACGCACAGTTTAGTTTACAAAAAGCATAGAACCGTGTAGGGTGATGGTCACTGAGAAGTGGTTCCACAACAATAAGGTCCAACCACCGCGATAAAATAAAATGTAGGCACACTCTTAACAATAAAAAAAATTAGGTTTTGGAGGACTCAATCTGTATGTATACTTGTTAGTGTAGTAAACTAGTGAGAATTACTTATTAGGTTTAAGATTATGTAATCTGTCAGTGTAAACAGCTGTACCCTGTACAACGCCATGCAGAGTGGGAAGGACCGACGGGCATAGTGTTTTTCCCTTTTCATTTTAGGAACGGCCCCCAACAAAGTACTACTTAAGTTTTTGTAATTCCTTCTACGATTTTTGATCTGCAGTCGGGTGTAGAAGCACAGAGCGACAATGTTCCAATGCCAGCTGTAGCTGCCATGATTCTCACATACGCTTTTAATCTTGTTGGAATTACTGCCAATGCTCTTACAAGGGTATTGTTGTAGGACGAAGAGCGCGATGCGCTTCACTTTCAACTGCTTTATCTGTAGGATGCAGTATACTTATACATTAGTGGGGGTCGCACACTACACTACTCCGTATACATTTATGTATATGGATCCGAATCTATTGTTAGTCGTTTCCTTTAAGTTTCCTTAAGAACGGGGTAGTAAGTACTATTTCTATTATTATTATTACCTAGTAAAACCAGCAGCTTCAACTAAGAAGTTGACTTTCCTTTGAATAACCCAGTTCTCAAAGAACCTATAGATATTTACTTCAGCTTTCTTCCACTTACAACTTTTGTCGAATGAAATATTGCAAGAGAACGAAGATTGCAATACTAGATTCTACTGTAATTGTTAGTACCGTGTTACAGTAGTAATAGCCCTAAGAGCAGAGTGCTCCATCGAGTAAGTGTGGTAATGAGTTTCCCTTTGGTACACAAATAATCGTGTCTTTCTCTAATCGCGGGCTCCTCGTCTCATCTCCAAAATATCGATTCCCTCTCACACGAAGCAATGCGAGAGCTGAACGTATTCCAGATCCAGTGCATTAGAGGCTATTCCATTTAAAAGCCCTGACTCGGCAGTTAGCCCTTCAAAGGTAGAGTAAACACGACAGTTGACTCAACTTTAGGAAAGAGATGTAGCAGGGAATGACTGCAGACTAACGTCGGATCTGTCCATGACACTTTTCTATGCGACAACCATCTTCAATATCTGTAAATCTCTTTCAGTGCTTTGGTCTCGTCGCATGTCTGGAGATTATTGTGCTGAATGGCTTTCAACTCAAGGGTTTCATGCTGCTTTGCTCGGGCTAAAAAAGGTACTGGGTGTTTGTCACGAAAAATACTGTAGGCAGATATTTGAAGAATTTAGTACTGCCAACCTTCTACTTGTAAAATGAATGTTTCCTGCAATAATAAGGTTCTTAACTCTTTCACAGTAAGTCAATTCATCCTTACCCAACTCTTGGTAGTAGTGGAAACGAGAAGGAGCACAATGTGGTTTGAACTTCATCCTCATAATAACTTTTCTACTAGTTTATCCTAGCAAAGGAAATTTACTCGCACAGAAACACAGAGAGAGAGTGATTTGATCCTCTTTTGACGCAATTCCATTTTTTCATTTACTTTCGATTATTATTTCCCCTCTCTTTTCCATTTAATTTCGGATGAAGAAAGTAATTTCTAGAGAGATGTCTACAAGTGGAAATCAAATGTAAATATATAGAACGATATACATATATAAAATAAAACAAGACCATGTTGAATAAAAGTTCCTTCGTGAGAAAGTAGTTCGTTCGTTTACCGTTCTTCTAAAAAGCCTTGTCTCGCAAAAGTTTCATTGTTGAAGTCAGAAATAAATGAGTGCGAAATTGAAATCCAACAGTGAACTGCTCTCGCTGCTATTTGCCAAAGCACCACATAAAGAGGGGGAAAGAATGAAGACCTATACACCGGAGGGTAAACGGAGACACTAAAGGCGAGATATTTTCGCTCATTGCAACTTATTCTTTTTTTCTGTCAATAATACAGTTCAGTGGATGACAAAAGAATTTAGGAAAGGAATCGAGGGAATGCGATAAGACTTTCCACAGAACGTCTTATTTCCTAAGACTTTTCTGTATAGGAGATTGCATTGATTCAAAAAACTTTTTCTACTGCTGCAACATTAAATTGGACGTATAGCTGTAATTGTCCCTTTAATTTATATGTACAATACTATAAATTTGTCACGGTGTACTAAATATGGTCAGTAAGGGTTCCATCTTACAATGGAACGAAAGGCTGCTAACAAATGAAAGAATCAGCTTATGATTTTAGTGGATTTGGCAAGAAGAAAGAAAACTTTTAGATAGGATGCTTTCAGCAATACATCTGCTGTGCGGAACTATCTCTTAATTTTCTCATATTTACTCAGAACGTGTCAAGAAATATCAAAGCCATCCTAACGTATTTCTATAAATGTCCACAAACACATAAACAAAAGGCTGTAAGCAGTTTGAATCAAATTCAGTTGGTCATATCCATTAAACTAAAGCGCACTACTATAAATATCACAAATATACCTAGCTGGTGCTTGTTGTCTAAACAAACTTTGTGTCAAATATTTCCAACAGTGAGCCAGCCACAGAGAAGTACCTTTGGGGTATCTTGAACTATGGGTGAGAAAATCCTGTGTATAATTTCTGCTATTCAAGCAGACATCAAAAGGAACAACCTTTCCCCTAGAACGTTGCACTTGCTTTCACTCGGAGAAAGCCTTAGGAAGTACGCAATCAATTAGCCAGCTTTGAACGTCAGTCACTTTTCCCTTCACGTAATTACAAGGATCAAAGCCAAACAAAGTTAGCCGGAAATCTCGCTTTTTACCTCTAGGTATGTCAACAACAGCTGAAGTTAAGAAATGTGTGTAATATTGCTTCACAAACTAAGTTAAGTCTTAATTCGATTTATGTATTTAGTAATAGTTCTCGTGATGCAGAACCCCATGAATTGTATTCTATTGCTACGTTAGGTATGTAGACATCGATCATTCGGTATTTTAGGCTAACCAGTTTAAAGTTAAGATTTAGCTTAGGTATACCTTTTGTCTCTCTTTCAACAACCTACCTTACGTCATCTAGTACCGGTACATTGAATGATGCTTTCTCCTGAACAATATTTTGTCAATCGATATCAATATTAAAAGGGTAATAGAGTCTATTTTAAGAACTTACGTCATAATATCCATAATGCAGTGTATTTGAGAAAAGCGTTGATTTTTGTGCCAAGTTTTTGCTACGCAAGCAATATATACTAGTTTACTTTTGTTTATATTATTATAAGTAATCGAAATTTTAGTTTATATTGCGTTTCCATAATTCAAATACTTTTCCATTAGTTTCAAATTAAGTTTGCTTGAAAGTCTGACCTTTGATATTATATTCAGGAGTAATGCATCCCTAATTAAGTCTGGAAACGTTGCCTGATGCCTGAATTTAGTTTCTGCTGAAGACGGAAATGTGTTCTGGGTCGCACAATCCTGAGTAGATTACACAGGATAGCCAGCACTTTGGAAAAATGCTCTGGAACAGTGAATATGTAGTATATAGTTTTTTCCTGCTAACACTAAGGAATGCTGTCTAGTAAAGTGACAAAAAATTACAGAAATCTTGTCAACAATACAAAAATGAGCATTTGCCGCAGAGTTAGGGATTCCACTGGAGCAACAATGAAACAGATACTGTCAGTCGTTGATTCATTTTAGGTGAAATTTATTAATTATTTAGAAACTAATGGTTGAAGACAGAGAAGAATGAATATAGGTATATGTACGTTATTCTCAATTAAGGTAGATAGGAAACTGTGCTACAACACTAGCATTCTTGCATTACTGCGTTACAGACAAAAAGAATATAATACTTATTTGTGAAATAAGGAGGGACGCGATTGCAACATCAAAAGTCTACATAAAGTACGTGTGTACTTATTTAGGTTGAAAGCTCTTATTCCTATTCTCACTTTACGCAACCCCAGCCCTTCCCACTGTGCAGAATCACAGTTATTTCCAAAGACCTTTCAAGTTTCAATGGTATACCTATTTTTACACCAGATATTGTGTTACAACACCAATTTCCTGTTTCATTCAAAACGTGTACAATTTTATACAATCAAAAAATGTGAGAGATGCTTCATAAATGTTTATAGTTTGGAACATCTGATAAATTATTATTATCACGATTCCAAAATTACATAGGTGATATATTTTCTTTCAGTAGTTATTGCTTGGCACAGTAATGGTAATCCCCATAATGTACATAAAGCTATGAATAAATGCGAACATGGTTGTCCTAAGTACATTGCATTATGAACAATTTACTACCAGAGTACAGTTAGAGTATTAGACTATACTTTTCACTATTTAACGACTATTTTTCATAGGAGAATCGTTGATGGATATACAATCGTGCCAACTTTTTGCATAATGTTGAATCGTTAAAAGGATAGCACCAGCACACCACCACTCACCGCACGCCAGAGGGGGGAAATGGACAAAAAATGAACTTATTTAGCAAAATGTTAGGAAATCAGGGTACGAACTAGTGTAGAACAAAGTCACTTCCCGGAACTCATAAAAACTAAGCACGGGATTCGCACTATACATTAGACGACAATGTACACTGCCGTCCACTATGAATTCTAAACAACCAAATGCATTTTGAGTACACAAGTGCAGCTACAAGGTGACGAGGGAAACTTTCTACTTTCACTGATCAATACGACTAGAAACACTTTCATAAGAAAAAAATTTGTTCCCACAAAAACATACTACATATTAAATGAAGAAATTTTGTAGACACACGTTGTACTACTATAAATAGCTATAGTTATAGCTGAAATTGTATATAATATGTTCATGTTCTTTTTCTATTTATAAAAGGTCAATACTCACAATATTAAATGCAAGTTTGTCATGATGGTCCACAAGGAAATGGACTTGTCTATATAATGTGAAAATTGAAGGAGTTGACACAGGGCGGATTCCGTGTTCAACCAAAATATCCATCTCTCTCGCTGTATCGTGTACGGTGGTGCTTTCCGTTCGTTCCTATAATATACATGGCTTAACTTAAAATTCAACTGTCTCTCGAGTGTGTTTCTGCTAGTGTGAGCGCTACCGCAGAAACCGAGCTTAACTCATCGAATGACAAATAAAGCAGTAACATTTGGCATTTTGACAAATACTAGCGAAAATCGGAGCTTTTTCCACCGTTTTCCGTCGCATCCCATACAGAAATGTGTGTTTTTGTCTGTTTAAGAGTCATCAGGCGATGTTGACGCACTCCTTCAGACTGAATTTATTTATGACTTGACTTAAGAGCTTCTGTAGCCCCAAACAATCTCAAGTAAAAGCAAAAGTGCTTTGCTCTTGCTCCTACGATCCTACTAAGCATCGATGATCACGCGTTCAATTGAAAAAGGTAGGAAATTGTTCTCATGTTTACGATCTCTCTCCTTCTCTCTCTGAATAGTGCATGACGACTCTGAACGACAGCATTACGACTATTAGTTGCGCACCACACACATTACATAAATATGTATTAGACTATCACACAATGACAGTGACAGTTTGGCATTTTCTGCAGGGCAGAAAACTTTTTTCCATCAAGACACTTCATTGCCCCTGCTGCTCCACGAAATGAAACGGAACGACATGAGAGAGAATACAAACGACATTTATGCATTATGTAGAAAAGGACATGGGGAGCACCTTATCTTTCTTCGGCCTACAAATAGATTTTCCCCGTACAAGTGAAATGTATGTAGGTAGTCGTATGGATATGCAAACGACCAATAGCCCATCTATTTTAGCGTTCAACAAGTCTATTGATTAAACCCATATAATATAATTTGTTTTCGAACTTGAGTGCATAAAGTGCCGTCTGTGCAGTAAGTATACAAGTCACTGTAATGTGAGACTGTGGGAGAAAAGTAAATTGCATTTAAGCACTACATAACGTCTTCAGGTATCTATAAAATTAACAATGCTTTTAGCCTCCAACTAAGTATGTATAATATAGCAAGTAAGTAGATAGTGTGAATATTTAAAATGTCGTTTGGAAAATGACTGGTTTTAAGACGTACTACGAATGCTCACCTTCTGATAACAATGCAAATCGATAAAATATCTAGTGCATTTCAAAAAAACTCCTGTGAAGCATATAACCACCAAGAGTTGTGTAATATCACGTTGTCGATGATAATGAAGCAATAAATAATATCAATGTTAATACTGGCAGCGGTGGATGACAATGTAAATTGAAATTGGAAACGTACCTGACTTGACGAGAAGGAGTCCAACTAATAGGATGCAACTGTAGACCAGGATATCTTTCATGTTTCCGCAGTAGGCTTTAGAAAATTTGTAGTTGAATAGGTAGAGAGTGCAGAGTTCGGTATGGCCACGACAAGACAAATTGACCTAAAAAAGAAATGAATTTCTGTGCAGGATATATATCTGTCAGATGTGCAAATTGGACATGACAATTTGAATGGTGCAACGGAGACACGTCTTCAGGACAAGGGAAACTGATCTGTTATGTTATGATTAAGTTTTGTTCGCGGTCGGTTCAGAGTCTGGTTGCAGGCGAATCTCAAAGGATTTCCTCTGCTAGTGGCTTCCCCAGTGTAGAGATGTGCTGGCAGGAGGTCATGAATTTATAGTCGATGTCCGTCCGTACCTATCGTAACTATTCCACAGAATACATCATGAAATATCTAAGTTTGGTGGCAATAAATATTCCCCAAAGATAATTCATGTAACCCAAGGAGGTGGCTTCGCCGAGGGAGGAATGTTAAGTATATTGTTTTACTAGTGGTTATCTGCATAGGCTCACCTAATAAGAGCTGTTCCATATTACCTAGATGTAATAGGACTCTCAGTGGAGCTTGTTCAGTTCCTGTCTCTGCTTCCTCCTCCGCGCCTTCTTCAACAACAGTTCGTGAAGTACCAGCACTGACTCTCTCAAAGACGAGACAATAAATACTTGACTAAAAATGGAGGTTGTTCCTCAATCCGTTTATGGTGTGCTTTGCTCTGCTGCCGCTGTCCAGCTTTCCGAGAAAAAACCGTGTGCAATGCGTGACGGTGAGTGTAAATGTAGTTGACTCGTCTCAGGAATGGAGTAAATGTTGTTCGTGGGTTGACTGGTGCTGGTACTGTGTGCGTTGTTGGCTTGGCTTTGTGCTTCACGAGCACAGAACTGGAGAAAGCGAGTGAGCGAGCGAGAGAACCCTAAATGGTGATACGACAGTCTCGAAAAGGAAGCAGATGCTGCTTCTCTCTGCGCTTTTATAGAGTAGGCCCAGAGGATACGGGATAGTATAGGTACTCATCGTCGCCACTCGTTTCTCCCATCCTTACACTTTCTCCAGCTTTTAGAGCTTGTTCCACTCTGTTCCTTCTTTGTCCCTACCAATCCAGGCTTGTATTCGTGCTCCAAGCTTTTCCAAAGAAAGGGAAAAGATACTGGGAGAGAAAGACGAGACAGAGTCAGACAGAGAAAGTACGTTACATGTAGAAAGTAGAAGAAAGCGTTCGTACTCTCTTTCGTGCTCGTCGTCGTATTACTTCATAAACCGCATACCTACTCCAGAGTAACCCTCTGTACTACTCCCAGTTCAAGTCTAACTTTGCCTTTCTACAAATACTAGCGTGTGACTGACTCAAGCCGCACACTAGCAAAGAGAAAGTCGTACTTCTACTGCTGCTCCTTTCTCCTGTTCTTTCTCTTTGCTGAACTAAGCTGCTTTCACCCACACCAAACGTGACTGTGCTTAGTACATCTGTGTTAGGTTACCCATGACTAGCATGACTACATGATGAAGCAAAATAATGTAAGTTTAGCACGGGTCTGCTAAGAGCCAACCCAAGCCAAACAACTTGTATTATGAAGTACAGATAGAAATGCGAGAAGATATAGACATGAATACTATATATACATACATAAATGGCATTGTATGGACACTCTTGTATTTAATAAGTACACGGTCACACACAGTCCATATAATTTATATAGTTGTAGAGAAAGAGAGTACAGTACAATGCCATATTGAAATAGTTAGAAAGGAGATCGTGGCAGCAGCATTCAGCTGAAAGAGATGATAAACACGGAAACTAGAGGATTTGGGAAATTCACTACAATGTTCAATGTAGTTCTGTGCACGGAGAAAGACAAGGACTTGTAGTAGTGGTAGTAGTTGTTGTAGTAGTATCGTGGCTTTGTAATGCCAGATTGTGTTGTGTGTAGCAGTATGGGTGTATACTCGCACAGTGTACTCTCTATATAAAGTACAAAAAACTCCGATATAAAGCCAACAGTAGACAAGATAGCGAACCGGGAGCCAGGAGAAAGGAGATAAAGTACTTTATACGTGCACTGGAAGTTTCCCTACTCGACAGATGCGCAAGTCGAAATAAAAACCACTATATTCACTACTGAAAGGACTTGACTGGTAAACTATCTAGCAGCTCTGGCGAAACACTAATTTTTCAGATTCAGATCACCATCCGCAAAAATTCTTTCTGCAGTGGTGCTGGTAGCAGCAGGGCTGAATTGTATGCTTACAGTTGAACCACAAACATTTGCAAATGTAGAAATTGTCGGGCCCTTATTGCATTAGTCTACACAATATTGTGCATACATACATGATATAAATCACATGAACTTAATGTTAAATGCTAAGTACATAGTCGAATTTGAGCATGGGTCAAAGTAGTTGAACTTGAACCGAATAATTTCATTTTTTCCTTTCATAAATCTTTCTTTTTATGAAAGAATTGTTCGTTGTAATACTTAATACCTACATGCACACATTTATTTAACTGCATCAACGAGACAATCAAAAGAGCCCCATATGTACCATGTGAAATGATATACGACGGAAAATGCTATCTTTTCCAGCTAACGCACACACGAAATGTGATGTTTAAAGAATGATCTCACATTGGTTGGTGGAAAGTCGCCGAGGCAGCTAGTGCACTGGGACTTTATTTGGATGCTATGTTGAGGTCTGGGTCTCATCGGCACGGTTTCATTACGGCTTTCTAAAAAGTCCCAAAAACTAGCAAATCCAGATGTATTAGTATCAGGACGAGTCAGGTAGAGCATGTCCTCAGTAGTTGCGTGTCTGCATTCATGTAGCACTTTGATAACTTCTACGGTCGGTATCATATTGAACATCCCAGTGGAAAGACTCATGCCAAGTAAGAGAGGGAATCGATTTTTATGTGTGGACTCAGGCACCCAGGTATCTTTACTGTCAACGTTATAAAGTACACTAAGAGTCTAGGCAGAGGATTTACATGGACAGATTCTGATAAATTGAAGGTGGCTTTTCATCTCTTCAGCAGAGGCTTTCTTTCCACAGGAGAAATCCCCAGGAAGAGATCCAAATCAAACCGAACAGC
The DNA here is from genome assembly GCA_019776185.1 of Plutomurus gul. Classification (NCBI taxonomy): domain Eukaryota; kingdom Metazoa; phylum Arthropoda; class Collembola; order Entomobryomorpha; family Tomoceridae; genus Plutomurus; species Plutomurus gul. Next base: position 34,288 of record JABASC010000199.1, read on the forward strand.
TTCTAACTAATGGCAGAGACACTGCATTAAGCTCACCACTATTTTAGTCATTCAGTACTTTAGCAGGAAAAGTTGTGGGACTTAATGGATTATGCAGAGCATGCCTATATATTTCTGTGGCCATTTTTATTTTCTTATCCAAATACTGTAGTAGGATTCATACAAATAAAGTGAATGAAATATAACAAATTTTATAAAGTCATATTACTCTCGTGGTCCATTTCACTATTCAGTTTTAAAGTACATTCGTGTGTATTTAGGTGTTGTTAAATGAAATTTAATTTGATTGAAGAAGTTTAGTGTATTCAAATGCGTCACCATTTACTAAATTAAATTTTCAAATCCCTAAGAATTTATATGCGCGCATAGAATTTGTCTATGTGCTGCTGTGTACAAGTTACTAATGGAAGTCGTATCTGCACCAAATCTGTATTTATTCAGTGAATGGTAGAAGAGGATAGTCGTGTTTCATTTTAAGTAACAGGAAATTGCAAGAAGCACAATTCAAAATACTTAACATGATCCGCTAAAGCGAGATAATGTTTCGTATTATATTGTATTTACATCTATGGAGCCTTCTTTAAGTAAACCTTCTTTATGGCACAATGAGTTTAGTGCAGACAGCCTGAAACCAATTTGATATAATCACTCTGAAATAGAAGCTTGTTAATTGTACATCTCCATATCTTTGGGTGCACTAAATATGCTTAAACTAGGAATTATTTCATTGAATTTACAGCTTAAACGCGAAAACAATGCTTGCATTTAGTATTGCAGTTCCACAGTACTTTATATTCGTCCACATGTTGCCAAAGACCATTTTGTACGCTCATTTACAGAAACTGCTAAGTACTACATTTGAAGCGTTTTTACACTACTTCAGAATAGTGGTAACAGTCCTGCCTAGACATTAGGATAAGCATGCACCAAAAATCGTAAAACTCACTCCAAGAACCGAGGAAAGCCCGCCTTCAGGTGACTGCGCACCAATATAATTTAACACAATTATATTGACTGCGCACACATTATTGGTGCAATTGCCCACAATGGGAAACAACGTTTATTATTTTATTTCGAAAGCTACTTCCCACGGATCTCTCCTGAGGGTGCGTTCTCTACTGTACCTCGCTACTTGCTCTGGTCCTGACAAATAGCTTTATGCTGCAGACTATAAATAAAAAAACTGTAAAGCACTCAACCAACTGTAAAAGTTTATAGCAAAATGTAACATTAGTTTATTACTGAAAAAATCGTCATAGAACAAGTATACACTTTTTGTTTTTAGTAACAGTAGGCTATGGAATTGTGATTTGGTACAATTTGTTCCTGAAATATAAAAATGTACATCTCTGTAAATATTTGTCATACATGGCTAGCTTTTGCATAACGGCAAAAGTTTTAAATTAGATCATGTTGGATTGCCAAAGGACTCGTTTTGAAATGGACGGACTTCAACAACACAGTTAAGTAGGTACTTCACAAACTAAGTTAGACACACTCCAACATACAAAAGTACAAAATAGTAAGATGTGTTTAACACAACAGTAAAACTGCCACGTTTTGATTGCAAACATTTAGAAATACTACACGTTCGGAAAGAAATATTGAGAACATTCCATTTAAAAAGCTAATATTAATGTAACCGGATATATTAACCCACCAGTAGAAATTGAATCATACTCGTACAACAAGTAAAACAAGAAAAACTCTCAGAGATTCACGAACAATTGAAGATATGAAGATCGGAAGATATTTTTAGTAGAGTTACATAAACGTCTACTTCGTCTACCTCCAAAACAAATGAGTTGATAAGGCGCCAACCGATGCCGCAAGAATAAAGATCCACCTTGCTCTCAAGTTTCCAGCTCCCAACTGCAACGACAATAAAACGAAAATCGATCCATATTGGTACTTCGTTTTTACTTTTATGCATCCATAACGGTATGCAATTTCGACTACTACAGCTAGAACTTGAACAATCTATAAGTTTGCAATATCCCAAGGGCATGAAATAAGTAACTTACAATTATATAATAGTTGCATCGATCCCCCTGACAGCATTCAGCGCATTTCCAATCCTCATACCAAATACGATGACAATCGGATGTAAAGTTCTTTCTGCGCTCTTCGCAATACTTTCTTTCAGAGCATGTCTTCGTCACGTAGTACTGTTTTTCAGCGCCCTGTGACCAATAGGGTGTACCTAAAAATAAACGCTTTTGATCAAGACTTTATGGTGCAAATCAAATAATCGAAGTTGTATAATGATATTTCACGCACTTCCCCAGCGTAGTTCAGTCAAACAAGTATCTTCTCCATATTTGCAAGTTCGCACGGTGGACAAACACTTGTCAATATTCCCTTCTTGTCTAGTGCAGACATAGCATTCCAAGGAGGCAACATTTCCTGCAAATTGACAATCCACGTTATTAAATGTATAACTGAAATTGTTTCCAATACATTATGTACCACATAACTAACACTACACTACCATACCTCCATGCAATACCCCAATTTTTCTTGAAATTCACTTTAGGTTCAAACTCCCTAAAACGGTTAGAGCAAGTCAGCGGTTAAATATGGCCTCCGTTTCCGTAGCCTCTGAAGGTACCGGAGCCACAGACTATGGACACAAATGGGCATCATCCACTGATTGAGGAAGACTGGCTGGTTAGGTAGGTTTTTTGAGGTGTTTAGGTTACGGTTACAAACACTGAATAAAAAAACCTAAACCAGCCATCATGTCAATAGTGGACGCGTAGAATAAAATGATGTTCTTTACATCAACAATAATATCAATGAAAAATTGTCATTGTACTGATACTACACCTAGTCCTTAAAAATCGGGTTTAAACAATACGCATAAATACACAAAAATTCGATTCGGTACGTATGTAGTATTTTTCATTTTAGATAAAAAATGTCATACAAGATGAATTTTTAACCTATATTTAACATATTAAAAATATCGTATACTTAATATATTAGAAGTTTCGCTGTGTGGTGCCTACTGGGCACTGCCTAGTGGCATAATAAAGCTATATATATGTATGTCAGTCTAGTGTTTATTTCAGAGTCAGATTTGCCAGGACATGCATGTACTACGTAGTGTTACTAAAAGGGTCTTGTGTAACTTATAATAGGATAGAGTAATAATAAATAGCTAATGATTCTTCCACTGAAAACAGTCAACAATGGACAATGGAAATCTAACTTCAGTATAAATTATAATAGCAAAGATCATTATAGAACCAAGACAAAATTAATGTTTTCTTTCAGATAAAGTGACACACGAGTAAGATTAGAAATCGTTAAAAAAGTATTAAGCAAAGTTACGCTCACCTGAAGAAATTAGTAGTAAACCAGTAATGAACGCAACCTGAGAGATAAGACTCATTTTAAAAAGCCACTTTAAATTCAATTAGTAGGTTATAACATTATTTATTATCAAAGGCAAACGTAATAAATTTAGCACAACTTAAACTGAACAGTTTACTTTGAATGTTTAAGCTTTGCTTTCGCTTCTATCATTATTGAAGTCGTTCCGTGATTTCACTCGCAAAGTCGCAAACCCTACCCTGTCTTTTGATTTTCGCTCCATTGCAGTTGTTGACGATGCTGACGAGTCAGTAATAGAAGCAGAAACTGGCACGTACGTTAACAGATTTGTATCCGGATTCCGGATACTGGTAGATATCGTCATGATTTAAAGTTATGAATTTAAAACCATGGTGTATTTGCATTAAGGTTCACTTTCATGCGTTTCTCTCCCTATGCTGCTGCAGCGTGTTAAGAGTTTTTAATAAAACTTAGGATTGCAAGGTCTGATATAGCTAAATATACTAATTGAAACATACTTTCGGCTGCTAAAAATTGTATCACTCACAATTTCGCCTAAAATGTTTAGTTTAGCGTAGACTTTAAGTATCAGTTTGGCTTTTACTAATTTTCCACAAGCTAAGCGAATTCAATTAAAGCAACAAAATATATTACAACAGATAAGCAACTTTATTTGTTGCAATAAGATCTAATGTTGCATTTCAACCCCCCTTTTAAGCACTTGCAGTTTTTGTCTTGGTATTAACGAGTGTATTGACACTTAAAGAAGCGTTGACTAGATCCATAGAAGGAATTTCTAAATCGTAAAGATAAATATATGCCAAAAAGTATAGTGAAATTTTCACCCTACGCTGTACAAAAATTCGTGAGGAACAGTCCCATTTTACTTTGATTGGAAATTCACTGTTCCAATTTGGAACTTTGCTCCTACGTCCTAAGCTACAGGGTTATTTATAAAGAGCGTAAAAAATGACTGATTTCAAGCCCCTTCTCCCGAGGGGTAGGAGCTACATTCTGTATGCCCCCTAACACAACACTCTTATGGGAACCTTGGAGTGGTACAAAAATTGTGATGCATAAGTCAAGCTAGTGATTAAGATAATTTTTTTTACTACACTGTAGTGTAACTCCTCATAACAAGTAAATATATACTGTGTCCAAGTGGCAATCACATTTGTGTGACAGTGTTTGTTTTTGTTAAATAAAAGCAATCTATTTATCCCTCTCCCCTGAATTTCAGCCATTTGGATGCATAGTTCTTCCCCACAGAAGTTCAACTACAGCGACTTTCGCCTCGAATTTTGGTTGTTCACGAGAAAAATTCAACTTTGCCTGTTAGGTATGTTAAAATTATAGTTAGAACCATGAGACCATGATGATTGATTATGTTCTTAACTTAACCTGAGGTCCGCCCTCCGTATATTACGTGTGTTCAATTTCTCCGACAGAGCGGTGAACCCCCAAGCGCCCTTGTCACCAAATAAAACAACTTTTCTCCCATTTGCCGCTAATATTAAATAAATTTACATAACATTATATAGTAAATGCATACTAAGTTGTCGAATTTGTTTAAAATGTATGAGCACAGGTCTATCCCCTCTGGATTTTTGCTGTTATATCCCATAAGAAATTTGGCTATTACTTTTCACGAAATTTTACTTTCATTTTTCTCGTGAACAACGAAAATTCGGGGTGAATGCCGGTAGGGTTGAAATACTGTAGTGGGAAGTAAATACTAGGCATCCAAATGGGCGAAAATCTAAAATACTTGTATGTACTCATGTTAATGTTCCCCATGTCAGACCCCACCTTGGAGTGTTACGTACTTTATGAGTGTCCCCTTAGGATTAACTCTAGTCCGAGAATCGATTGTAAGTAGACAGAGGGAGAGGGTCTGAGATCTATCGTCTCTAAAATTGATTTTGTAGTGATACAGGTCCAAAAATAGAAATCCGGATTTTCGATTATGTAAAACTTTGGTAGCCTCTGCTCCGCGGAGGTATCTACATCAAGTGTGGGTGTGAATGCCCAATTCTGACTGAATTAGAGTCTTGTGGGCTGCATTTTTCTTGGTGCACGATAAATAATTGCATACAATTGACATAATCATCAAACTGTGGCTAAGCGTGTTTTGAGTCGGATACCCGAAAAAAGCGGGTTTTCTCAAAGCCCATCCCTACAGGCAGGGTTGTTGGGGGGCATGGTACTAGGACAGTAGGGATTGGATTGGACACTTCGAGTAATTGCGACAAAATATTTCAGGTTTCGGTCGGATCGGTTTGTTCGATTGTTAAAAATACCCGAAAGATTTTAAAGATGTTACGTTATTGTCACCATACTGCAATATGCAATAGTATTTGTAACAGTGTGAATTCTGTCTGTAAATTGCTTCTCAAAATTCTCGGTATAGCACTATTACATATGAACGTTATAATTATCGTGTAAATTGACCTAATGTTTAATATAAAATAATGGTGGAGAATTCGCGTACCGACAAGAATCTAGAAGACACACTTTATTTTTAATTTCACAAAGAAAAAAGAGCTTACTGCTCGAACTACTTACAAGAATCCCTCTTCTTCCCATTTCCCATAGAGATCTATTGCTTCTTCCTCATACTTATTTTATTGTATTTTCAGAAATTAATTATCAGAAGAAAGGACTACAGTTGCGACCCGTAACTTTTTTTGCAGGATTTTACCCAATCCGACAAAAGAATCTCTTTAGTATGATTGGTACTTGGTGAGTGTTTAATTTCAGAATTCAATTCCTCCAAGGTACGCAGAACATTTACTTTACTTTTACTAAATACTTTATGGACCATTGTGAGGGGGTGCATAGCCAAGTGATTTTAGGTATTTGGGTCCTTCCTCGATTCTTTAAAATTAACAGTTTGGGTGGCTATTGACTTTTAACAAACTTGTTTCATGTTTTTTTATAACTATGTATACGCCAACGCTGTTGTAGGTTTTCGCAGCAGATGGGAATAAGTAACTATCATGTATTACCATCTGGTATTGTCCCCCTAGAATGCAAAATCTGCAGATGAAAAGATGAGATCCTAGTGTACCAGATCGAATATCTCACGGTTTCATCTGAAGCAACTTTGCATGCACTACTTGATTTTTAAAAACCAGAATCTGTACTGAAGCTCAAAAAGACGTGATTTTCAGGAAGAATTCTGTTGTCGCCTTGAGGTTATTGGGGAAAAGACAGTAGAGCGAGTCTGACGGCTCTAGATATTCACTTAATTAGAGTATTTCTACGCAACTGCTGTACTGAACCTCAGAGTAGACATGCACACACAAATGCAGTTCAATAATTATATGTATGAGTAAGCTATATATCAACGTGGGGTAGTGCATACTAATATTGCTGCAGAAACCGGAGAACAGACACCGAAACCACAGACTAGAACTAGACCACTTGAATGTACATATGTACATGCTATACGTGTAATATTAAGTGTGATTCCTTTTTAGTAATCGCATTGCCTATTTATAGAATCTCATAATCATGAATAGAGTGTCTCATCTAGCATCTGATAAACCTTAATGTCGGACAGTGAGTACGACACCCGATTCCCTCCATTCACTTCCATGTGGGACTCATAATATTGACAAAGAGGCAAAGGCAAAATGCGGCATTCCGTGAAATTTCGAATTTATGACTCCCACACTAGAACTACATACAAATGACACGGGTAAAAAACAGGTGCATCAATGGAAGGATTGTAATCTCGTTTGTCATTGTGCATAATTAGGTAGCAAATCTTCATGGGAGCAGCCTGATACATCAGAAAGGTAAACGGAACAGAATATTTGGTTTTATAGAAATGGCATTATGCCGAAAAGTGACAGACCAAGTGCCGCCGTTAGCATAGACATACGTTATTTCAATTTTATTATGCTTAGTGCATTGCTGTCTTTCAGTATGCTTCTCTGGTGACTGGGACTCCCAGGGCAGGCGAACTCTGTAGACATGACAGATATCAGAATCACTCTGCTTTAACTTACCATCAACTATTATAATCTGAAAATTTGGAACTCTTGGAAAGTTCGAAAAGTGAATTTTAACATGTCCTGGTTGAATAGTCAGTTAAATTGCAATTGGTGGCTCATTCCTATACTGAAAGTCTTGAGCTGTTGCGTGTGCCTATGTGTCAGTATCATCAACCTCCGTGTGTATAATACTATGTATATGCTATCACCACCACTATATTGGATATTGGATAAAAGCATACATGAACAGTGAAGCAAGTTGAAAAAAAAACTGTTCTTGTACCATAGCCATAAAGTACACAGCGTAGCTTCGTAATGTTCTCATCTCTCAGCCTAAATATGATATACAAGCACTTTATTATTCGACTTGAATATCAACATTTACAAGAAAGGATGATTTCCTAGTTTATGTATCCGCTAAAAATAGAAAGTGTTAAGAGCATGGCGCAAATCCAAATCAAAGTGATTTTGTGGCAAAACCTTTCAATCCTTCCTTAGCTTCTGTTCAAGCCAACTGTGTTTAGAGTTTCAGTTTCAACAGCAATACGAACCTGGTGAATCCGATCACACCCAAAAGTGAGAGAGGGCATCCTGAGATTCGCATCACAACCGGAGGAGCACTGCTTTCCATTTTGACGGGGTGTACTATTGCAGTTTTTGTTAAAAAGCCGGTATAACAATGGTGAGTTTTTCAGTTGTCATTTCTATATACGGTTAAAAATATTCATTGGTGAAACGGACATAAATCCTGAATCCCAATGACAGCAGTTCATTTATCATTCTATGTGTGATTTACATTGAAACTTTTTTTTGTTTCAAACAGTCGGACGAATTGGACAAGGAGCAGATTGCAAGTACGTCAATTCAATTTATATATCCTATCAAGTTGAAAGTTCATCAAAACTATTATTAGGAGCATCAGACACTGTCGTTTTTACACATAGTGGTTGATGATTAATTATACATAATTTGTTAGTTTTACAGAAAGCTTTCGATAGTTTCGCTCAGGGAAAAGGTTATATCACACCGGAGATGGTGGGCACCATTTTAAGGGTAATGGGTCAAGCCTTTTCCGATAGTATCTTGAAGGAACTCATATCAGAAATTGATGCGGATGGTAAGAGCAAACGGTACATTTATGTTGAAAAAGTTTTATTCGCTCCACTGACTTTCCGCTACTAAACTTTCTCTGCATATGTATATGGCAAAAAGGAGGAGCCCACAAGTCTGAATGGCTCTTATTATCTAGTTGACTGATTCTAAACTCTTTCTCTCTCTCTCTCCTCTCTCTCGCTCGCTCTCTCTCACTCTTTCTGCTTAAGATGCAAAGTGGTAAAATGGCATTTATTTTCTAGGATCCGGACAAATTGAGTTTGCGGAGTTTGTCATCTTGGCTTCGAAATTCATCGTGGAGGAGGACGAGGAGGCTCTACAAAAGGAACTCAAAGAAGCCTTTCGCCTCTACGACAAAGAAGGTACAGAAAATGCAACTGATAATATCATCATCAGCAATTTCATTTCATTCACTGGCGATAAAAGCCAATCAGTTTTCGCAATATTTTTCGTCGAGAGCATTCTCATACAATTCTCGTTTACGTAACACTTACGAACACATATGTACGTAACGCAAACTTCTTTAGACAGCTTTTATATACTGTTCTCCGTCCTCGGTCCACTTTTCCACAATCCAATTACCATTCACGTCGCACATATATAATGGTAAATTTAAGACTGTTTTCTTCAAGTATATATACTATGAGCCTACAACCACTATTCAACAAATTTTCCTATCCCTATAGATGATGCGTGCAAGCAGTGATGACTTTAAAAACATACTTCCGGCGATACATGATTTAGTATTACTATTTGCCTCTTTCTAAATATATTCACTCACAATGTGGAAATGTGTGTGCGATTAGATTCGTGTGTTATATGCACAGTGTGTGCACTCTTTCTCTCTCTCTGCCTAAATAGAATTCATGGCAAGAATATTGAGAATCTGCACAGAACACGAACTTGGTGTTTTAGTAGCTGACATGGATGAGGTCTCCTTCACCCACAGTCTTCTATGGTCTTTGCTTTATATAACTTTTATTGCTATGTCATGTGTACTATATGGATATATAAGAGCACTCGAGTCACACAGTACCTACTTTCAACTTATACACACATGTGTGTAAGCCTTATTTTGTCTCATAAGGAGATGACTTGCAGGCAAATGTTTCCTTACAGCATCATGTAAAATGTAAAGACAGAATCCGCAGACACCTTCACATCTGTATTTAGCTAACAGACGAGTGTTGTATATTTTCATTTCCTCCTCGTCGCCTTCTTCCACCCGCATGTTTTTGGTCTCACTATAGAACGAGAAATGAGTTTACATAACAACTCGAAAGAAGAGAGTTGATTGCGAGCTCTAACTAAGCTCCATTATTTTTTTAGACTACACAAAAATAAAATCGAATTTCACATGGTTGCAAAATTACCCACGTTGTTGGGTGTGCAGTGACGGCGACAGAGCCCGCATCCGTACGAACAATGAACGTGCATGAGGAATTTTTGAGAATCGTGCGTGTACATTGCACAATGTACACTGAAATGCGGATACAGTGTAGGAAGCAAGAAGCAACTATATTCACATGTAAAGTATGTACCTATAAGTAAGATGAGCAAAGATTGAAACGTAAACATGTTTCTATATTAGGAGACTGTAATTGAGGAATTGAAATGGCAAGATGTGTGTATAGTTGAAACTCAAATAGATACAGTAATTCTAAATATATGACGCCAAAATTCACTTGCAGTGGAACGCAAATTTAGGCACTGGTAATTCTAAACGTATTTCTAGTTCTACGTTGCTAAATAACGAAATGAATTGCTGACAATATTCTGGAACTACTTTATTGAATTTCTGATTGGTTTGTGTGAATTTATTTGTAAATGCTTATGCTGTTAGGATTCAGTAATTGAATCATTCGCCTACCCTTCGTGTCACCCTTATTTATGTTTCGTTCATGAACTCGATAACATTGAAACCAAAATTTAAACGTCTACTGATATATGCACAATTTTCGTAATACGGACTCTACTATTAATTATTATGTAGGAAATGGTTATATCCCAACTTCAAGTTTGAAGGAAATCCTTAAAGAACTGGATGATCAACTCTCTAATGATGATTTGGAAGGCATGATCGCTGAAATTGATGAGGACGGTTCTGGAACGGTCGATTTTAATGGTACAACATAAAAATAGGCTGTTGTAGACCGTATTATTTTATTTTTTTTAAATAATTTGGTAAATGTTTTCTGTAGAATTTATGGAAATGATGACTGGATGAAGAAATTTTACGAGAGAGCCTATCTTTGATAAGACCCCTGTTTGGTCACTTTCACTCTGCCGTATTATGTGAGACTTGACGCTTTACCTTATCTGTTAGTCCAGTTTACGTCCCAAAGATAATACAAAGATCTAATTACACTGTACTACTCTTCTACTGTTATTGTACATATATATTTACTTAATATTGCTAATAGATCAAACAATCATTATTTGCAATCATCAACAGTATTTTTTTCGTCTAACATCACGGGAATGCTTTCTATAACAATTTACAACAGATCAATTAATTATTCAACTTTGTACATATAAATTACCCAATTAATAAATTGCATACGAAAACTTATGCTGCATCATTTTTCCTTGCCTGGCAGACCATTTCTATTTTAACTGTCATATTCCCAATATATCACCTTAACTTCGACTGGGCAAAACATAACAATGAGTTTGCCATTACATTGGAAATATTACAATTACTTATTGTTAGTCCATAAGAATCCATTGTTAGCAATTGCATCGATGCATGAAATATTTGTCTTTATAAACCCAGTGCAGTGAATCATGCGAACACTCTAATTACATAATTAAATTAAACACACCTACTGTATTCATAAAGTTCTTGTCAGTCAAAAGTAGTATAAACTGTAGGCGTGAGTAATCAGTAAAATTGCTTTATTGGTATCGGCAATGAAAGGGATATTAATTAAGAGCCACAAGGTGATATAAATACATGTATTCAGTCTTCAAAATGTATTTTGAAAACTGGCATAAACAAACTTCAAATGTAACACTGTCTATCTGTCCATTAGATTCGTCATAAGACATTTCTAGCTTGCAAGTTATTATAGAGTACTACAGCCTAAGGTTTACGTACAGTTACGACTGTGTGTATGTTCTGTACTATGCATTCTGAGCATTCTACAAAAATTTATTTCACGTGTGGGTTCCTGGTGAAATTTTATTCTGTATTATATTGTAGCATTTTTAGTAAGAAATGATGAAAAAGTGATGTAAGTATAATAGCATGAATAACCTAATTGACGATGTGATAGGAGAGCCAATGGATCCTTGAAATTGTGAAATTGCACAGATTAAAACACATTGTGCAAAACTGGTGTAAGTGTAAGTGAATAGCCAACACACAAAGTTTTCCAAATGGTAAATATATATTTAATAACACACGTGCGTGTGCTAAATGATTTCAATGAAACTGATGACGAACTTTCTCTTGATTTAAAAGATAGATAATAGGTAAGTAAATAGATAAATATTTATTATAGTGACATTGCCAGCAGACTTCAAAATCTTTACTAAATATGTCGTATGCATCAGTTTCATGAATATTATAGTTTGAGTAATCGGAACAGGTTAGTAAAACAAGATCTAGTGTGTGTATAATAGTACTGTACCTCTATGTATGAATTTACGTGAATATGATTTCCACTTCCGCCAAGAAGCTTAACACTTCTCGGAACTGGAAGTTACATACATCTTGAGCAAAATTTCTGTTTCGGATTTATAACAGAGATCCAAAAGCAAACCGAATAAATGTAACAATTACAGTTAAAACTTGCTATCTTCCCAGATAATCGTATTTCGTTGTATAGATGTATGTACAATGCTGAGTTCAGAATTCAGATTGCTTTTAATTGTGAAAGAGACTTTTTCTAAATTGAGACAGAGAGTCAGTGTTGATTAGTATCTTAAGCAATCCGAAGTGTTGCAACACATGCTAGTGTGTGCATCTTACATTACTAAATCCTCAACATTGATGTAGTTTGGAACTATTGATACAGAGGTCCCATCGGTATCGAGAAAGAAGAAAATAGAATTTAAACTATTTTCACAGGTACGTTTGTTATTAATTAATTAATTTGTCTTTAATGATGTGTCAAAAAATATTTTTCCTCTTCCTTATTTAGTAGTCAGTAGTCGTTGTCACTAAACATTGATTCCTTGTTCCACAATTGAACATGTATGCTAAATTTACAATGACAGTTCGAAACCTTTCCATCATCTGTCATTATAATCATCGTATGATCTGTGTATGACGTAATATAATAATGTAATCGGTTGTCAAATTTAATAGGACAGCTGCTCTGACACATCACACATGGCACACACTGAACTGAGTGGTTGTGGGTGGACGATGAACTGAAATCTGGGGTAAAGCTATTTATGTGAATTCTACCTGTACATACATACATTGGGAAAACGGCAATTTGACTCGAGAGCTCTGTCACTGTCACCTTCACGATAGTCACGAATCACAATACGATGGACCTGGGTTCGTTTGATAATTTCATAATATATTATTATGTAAATAAGAAGAATAAGGTGTTTGTAACTGAGCTTCAATACCACACCTTACATGACTTGAAAGGTTGTACACTTCACACCTGGCACTTTTATTAATAAATGTAAATTGTTATTTGTCCAATAATAATTAATTGAACATGCCTTTGACGAAAGAAAAAAGTTTGGCATGTTTATCCTTGTCCTTACCAACGTTGAACATCTATCCGCTGAATCCCCATACACACGGTACGTATGTGTACCTTAAATTCAATAATGGCATCTACTTAAAAGTGTGAAGTATGCGTACGTGTACGTTTTCTAAAGATGTAATAGTCTAAAATACTCTCAATTGTAAAACGTTGCAACATGATATAATTTATTTCTCAATTTTCGCTTTTCTTTTTTATTTCAGAAATATAACTCAGTTGTGAAGTACACCGTCAACGCATTGTGTCTGTTAGATAAAACAAAGGTTTCACACTGTCGAAAAAGTCGTTTAGGACTTCAATTTGGATCTCCCAATTTATTTCAACAAAGTCACAGAATTCAATCAAATACATACACTACAGTATTTGTTGAAATTAGTGAGCCGTGATGAAAGGAATCTTATGGAAATGGACGAATTACTGGAATGGTAAAATTTATTAATTAATCTAACGACATATTTACGGTAAAAAATTCCAAGACTGTAAATGTGAATGGTGATTGCATGAAAATGGTTGTTCATTATTAAGGGTGGCAGCCAAGATGGTTTATTCTAGAAGACGGTCTGTTGTCATATTATAAATCTGAAGAGGAAGTTACACAAGGATGCAAAGGGTCGGTTTGTGTAGCTGCATGTGATATATCAGGTAAGAATTCGGTAAGAATTTATTGTGTATAACTGTACCACATCGATTGGGTAGAGGTGGTGACAAGACACAATTCCTACTGTACACAAAATCAAAGACTGGGGGAATCAAAAGTATGTCTTTGAGGGAGTGATATCATCTCTAAATACGTATTATGACGATTTGTCAACCTATTCTAGTACTACAATACAATACAAGTCATAAACAATAATACGACATACTATAATAGTATCCTGTGTAGGATTTTTCACAATAAATAATTGATAACTGGCTTAAAAAATTGAATTGTGTCATTTTTACAGTTCACCAGACGGATAACTTGAGGCTTGATATTGTCATACCAGGGGAACAACATATATATGTCAGAGCAGCCAGTACTCTTGAGAGACAGCAGTGGTTAGTAGGTTTGGGTAGCGCAAAGGCTCAAGGGTTAGACTCTAGGACACGAAAATTATCAGGTATAATTCTTACTTTACGTACGTTAAAAAACTAGCGATTTTAATGGGGTAGTTTGCCTACATTTAAATATGCGTTTATCTTTCAATCAAGCTAAAATAATCTACTGCGTTGGTATTTGAGATAAGATTGTTGTAACTAAACGGTGTAAGTGCGACCGAGTATTAAATACGATTTTAAATCTTTGGTTTCGTTAGACTCTACAACCACCACAGACGCCGCAAAAACCAAAAAGTCAGAGCTCAGGCTTTATTGCGATTTACTCATGCAGCAAGTGCACTCTATTAAAGAAGCTGCTAATGATGAATCAGGTCCGGATGTTAAGGTATTGAAATTGAATAAAATCGCATTTTAAGCTCATTTGTAATGCGTCTCAAATGTAACGCTGATTTTGAGTGGTTTAAATGACAGAAATTAGACGAATGTACAAGCTTATTGACAGCTACTTGTGATACTTTCATCAAGACCTTAGATGACTGCGTACGAATAGCCAATGCCAATGCAGCACCTCCCTACTCTCCCCCTAATTCTCAGTCTATTCATGTCGTCCCGAATCCGGCGTCAACGAAAAATCATTCCACGAAAGCAAAGTCAATTATTCATTCTAACTCAAATTAAGACGCATGTACGGTTCAATCGCACGACATCCTTCCAGGTATTTTGTTACGTAACGAAGGGGAATAATATTGAATATGACTGTATGTAACCACACATTGTATTATACACGAAATCTCGTAGTGAATGTTAGAGTTGTTTGGTATTATAGCATGAGTTAAGCTATTAGAACTAACGAAACATTCTTAAATATATTACCATTACCACGTTTCTTGTCATTAACAGTTGTACCTAAGTAATTATTATATTCCGCTTTGAGCCCGTTCTTACAAAGACAGTATAAAAATTTGAGGTTTGTACAAGTATAAATGAAGTCCTCTGCCAGACATACAATAACCGATGGCACCCCATGTCTATTCATTGTCTGCCTTTGGTTGCCACATTCTTAATAATCCGCCAAGATGTACAATTAAGATTATTACGAACTAGCTATTACTACTCGTATTAAGAAAGTTGTCAATACCAAAGAAGTCCAATCACCATGTCTCCACTATTCAGTAAAGATAGCTATTCAGCAATAATGCACAATTAAACGATTGTGCATATACTTGAATATATGAATTCGAGTGTCACGAATGAATTACTTATTCTAGTTAACTCGCATCTTATAGTTTCTTAGGCTGACGCAACGAATCGCTTGATTAACGAAAATTAATGACACGTAATCATACCATTTAACGTTTCTTACCGGCGTACAATGAATTTTTAAGTATATGTAATTTAATATTTTTTCTAATTTAGGTAGTCGTAATCCGGTGCGGTATGCCCTGTAATATTTATATTGTAAATACCAACGTGACAGTTTTATTTAGCTTTGCAGACGCCAGGTTTATATTTTTAAAGACACATTCGAATTCTAAACCAGCATGCAACATAGTTTACTAAATTGTCAACTATTATTTATAATACCCTTCTCCACAAAAACCAGTGTAAAAGTAAGGAACAGCTATTTGTATTTAATTTATCATTGCAGTATGAGCTATCAATGTTGCTTTGTTTATCTAATTATACAATACGTGTAATGGATTCATTACGTTTTGTGGTCTAATTTATTACTTAGTCAGCAGTCGTAATGTCTTAATATTCACATCGAAATTTAACAAAGTTACATTAAATACATGATGCGCTATGATGAGATAATGTACAGCGCAGTTAGCCAACCAGGATGCAAAAGCGAATTACAATTATAATAATGCAATGAGAAAAAATCTCAAAAAGCTGCGGATGCTTATGTATCAGTACAGAGTCTGTGGTGAATAATTCTGGATTCTACTGTCCTCGTAATCGATATTAAGGAAGTACTGCCCGTATTGGGAGTTCTAATTTTGGACAAAACTGCATGTACTCTACATTGTGCATTCCTGTGGTATGTGGTATTAGTCTCACTCAGATCTTACTATTTAGATATTTCGGGTATTGTTGGTACTCTACCAGCGTTTACATTCGTTTACTCGAATTACCTAGTATTTACTTACAACGATGTTAGTATAACGATGACCAAATTGTTTAGTTTTTCAAATAAAAACTTGCTAAATGGGCTAAAATACATTTTTATTTAAAAAATTACAAAGTCACATAGCATCATGCCAAGCATCATGCAAACCAATAAACTCAATATTGTATTTAGTTCCGTTACATTAAAAACAACATGCAGCACCATACGTTTATGTGAATGAGTGTGGAACCTTCGGTGGGTGTCCCTAGTCATTTCTGTAAGAGAATGCAATTGAATCTTACACACGTTCACAGTTCACCTGTACGCTTAGGAATACCCATAAAACACATGTATTTTCACATTTACTCTAAAGCCTTGGTACGAATACCATTTTTTACAAAACAAAAATAGACGTGGTTCTGAGAACGGTCCGACATATAGTGGCAAAGCCATAAATTGTGGTTTGGAAAACTGGGTGACTTTCGTCGCGTCGGCTTCTTGTTTCATCCTAACCTCATTGTTCGTTGGATATTTGGATTAAAGAATAGGGAACAAAGATCTCTTGTAGTGCAAGGCTGAGATACTGCCCAGTGGGCAGTATTCGAAAAAGGCAGTGCAGGACACGAAAACCTACCTACATCATTGCTGCAATGATTCATGTATTCTTTTTTGAAGAATCAATACTAGGTGAATTGCACCGAGTATTTTAGTAATATTAACCAAATCATGGAAGCCTTAAATAAGTTTTTTCAAACTGAAATGAAATTAGTCAATATTTTCGAAAATATAAGCTTTAACTTTTGGGGTCAACATTTCCTTATGTATTTGTATAAATACATATGTAACGTAGCTCTTAACTGTCTTCACGTACAAATTCGAAGTAAATGGATTAATTATACAAAGAATGTTGTCAAAGGTTTCTTGCAGTCGACCCAACACGTAAGTACAATCCATTCTGAACACCTAAAATACAAGAAGCGTTGAAATATATATCTAAATATTGAATAAGTACCGTGCGTTGAAAAATTCTCTGTCAATCATGATTTCCTGAACTTATTGTCAGTGTAAATACATGCAATCACAGTGTGTGTGAAGTGAATGCAATGTCAATGAAACTTATGAAGTGTATGAAAGCGATGTGCAGTTAGCAGTGTAATATAATTCCTACAGACAGGAGTAAACGGAGTGAGGACTTTGAAACAAATATTCTGCTTCTTCCTTGCATTTTAAGTCAACAGACATTGCCGAGGCGATGGCTATAATATACATAGAAATATGCACTGATATACTACTACTAAATACATACTACAAACAAATGTTTACATGTATTCGAATGGCAGTATATGTAGTATGTAGGTACTATGTACCTTATCGGAAACGTGACAAAAACTAACCGTTCTTCATATACACGATGAGATATAACATCAAAAGTGACACGAACAGGTAAAACCATGTTTGTATACATTTGAGTGTATTCAGCGGTTTCATATTCGGTTTTCAGATTTGGGTGGTAAGCATTGAAGAAGTATTGAAGGATTTAGTACCTAAATGTCGAAATTATGTCCGACCATGGAGCACACGCCATGTTGGGTCGGAGGATGGCATCTATTTGGGAGGTCTACTTTTAATATAATGCCATTGTTGTACATTCAAATCCAACTTCTTAAGTCAACAGTATTCTGTCAGCTCACATTATTCAATTGACACTAAACTCGCTAAAAATTGCTTTGACCAAATTATTCTTCCCCAGTAATGCGTGTAGGGCTGACTGCCACACCTTCGTCTATTCATATGTATGTATTTTCATCTCCTCAATGAGTCCTTAGAGGTGAATTAGCCTGACCATAGATATGTAAATAAGAATGCACGAACAATGCCACCGCAAAGGCACATTCATTTGTTGTACATATGTACATATATGCTATAATAGTATCTATACACAGGGTGTCCGAGAATGAACAAGGCACTTTTTGAAGTTGAATAACTTACGAATAATTATCTTAATTCAAACCATCTGAACGACATATTCAAGAGTAATAAATTCAGTCAGATTTTGTGATTTGACCACCACCGAATTCGATGTACGACCGCAAGCGAGCCGGCATGAACGGCAGGTTTTTCAATACCCAATGACGCAATTACTCGACAAAGTTGATCCATTGATTTAGACTTGACAGAATAAGACCGGTCCTTCATCAATTACCACTGAGGGGCTTTTTGTTGGCAACTGATCCATTTTCATGGATTTTTTTCTCATATTGGCTATCGTATCCCTTACGAATCATTCAATCGTCTTTGACTCTTTCTAACATTAGGGCTACTTGCTAAATAACTTAACAACAAAAATTGTCTGCCCTGGTAAAACGTTCGTGTTCTAATGCGATGGTACACGAAGTTGAAGTGGAAGCATAAAGCATGAAAGACAAAGACAGATACATAGGAGTTTTAAAGTTTTCCGCACTAGTGAAGACGACTTTAGTCACTCGTTTTATTCACACTCATTTGTAATTTATCGCTCTCTAATAAACCGTTTAGCTCGTTTGATTAAAACTAATCGTTCGTAAGTTATTCAACTTCATAAAGTTCCCGGTTCATTCTTGGGCACCCTGTAGAATCAGATTTTCTCTCTACTCTTCACTCTCTACGCAGTATCATAGTGAAATTCGTTTCTGGTCAAGAAATACAGTCTTTAAAAGAGGGGAGACCGAATCGGTAATCGAGTACAAACCGAATTTCACTAAATTACAAAATTAAGTTAATAATTTAAATCTTTAATGACACAAATCGGCCCAGAACTCATAATATCCATTCAACAATTTCTGATTCGTGTAGTTTTTGTACAATATCTGATTAGTAAATGAATTTTTCTTAAAGTTTGTTTTCCGTTGAATTCGGAAAAATTCGGAATCCAATTCAACATGGAAGAAACTAATAACAAACAATCGCGCTACTAGTCGGATAAATCGTTAAATGTAGATGGATGATAGATAGAACACACTCCTGTTATTGGTTTCTTCGCATCTGTTTCTTCTTCCTTGACGACAGTGGCGTGCATTCTCCAAATATTCAGGCTTATGTGACACAGAGTAGGAATCCTAGTTTTAACAGTTGTAATGTGAATTTTAGCTGTAACAGGCAAGTGACCAAACCTCCTACACCTTTCAGTCACACAGCAAGATATCTCCACTGACTGACCACTATCATGGTGGCCACACACGAAGGCAAGCTTCTTGTAGGGAGTTATTAGCTGCCCACTTACTTTCTTTCCATTTCCAGCTCTCTGCATGAAAATGCTTTGTGCTTCTAGTTGTACGTACTACTGTACACCTCTTTACTGAATCCCAAGTTAACCTATTCAAAGCGACTGATAGTTTTTGGCAGTTACATTCCAGTTTTCTTTAATTTTTTTCCTTTCAACCCTTTCCAAATTGCGTTCACAGCCGTATTGTTGATCTTTTGCCAATCCTGCTGTAAAAGGTATTGTAAGACTAATTGATACTTTTGCGGAAACAAATAAAAGTAAGAAATCATAAACAAAATGCTCACAAACCAAAGCATCATGACAAACGAAGTTTCGTAAAATGCATACATACAATTAGTATTACATATTAGAGTGCAATAAATGTATAGCGGCAGAAAATTTTGTATATAATTTTCTCTCACTTCCCCATGCAGTAATTATTTGTAGTGCAAGTACAGTCCTACGCAATTTCACACACTAAATATATTATATCCCCCAAGAATTTAAAAAATTCTCTACTCAAATATTCACTTCAAACCAGGGTACTCCCAAGCAAAAAAGCATGCTTTGTAAAAAATTGCTTTTTTGCTGAAAAAAGCGCTTTTTTGCTTATGAAGAAATGGATGTTTTATTGCTGTTTTGCTGTTTTGATAATTTC